>WNGS01163947.1:5492225-5506281 GCA_020271785.1 Procambarus virginalis
GATCAAGGAAACTGTTTAAGACAATTTAACAGTTAAAGAGATGTGTGTGGGGGAGGCCATTTAACATCACCTCAAACTACCTTAAACATCTGGTCAAAGTTTTTTGATCTGTTTTTAGCTCTTCAAGCATTGCTGTCCCATAGTAACCTCACATTCCGCCCAGGTACAATTCCGTTGGCGTTGTTCAAGGGGGAGACCTGAACATTTGAACAACAGATGACATGGGAAACCTGAACATTTGATCAACAGATAACATAAGAAACCTGAACATTTGATCAACAGATAACATAAGAAACCTGAACATTTGATCAACAGATAACATAAGAAACCTGAACATTTGAACAACAGATAACGTAAGAAACCTGAACATTTGAACAACAGATAACATAAGAAACCTGAACATTTGAACAACAGATGGGTGGAGAAACCTGAACATTTGAACACCACCAATTGAAACCAATTCCATTTCTATATCATTTATGTTCACATAATATGTGATGAACAGTCGACTTAACCAAAATAACAACAATATTCCGAGTTTCAAAATACATGTTTCAAAATTTTCACGAAATGTGTTCATTACATCAATTGCAAACCTTTTCCACATTCAAAACCTTCCCAGCTGTACCCTGGTAATACAGCGAGAACTGTAACCCTTTGAATACTCTGACTTCCAAGACTACAGCATATCAAGAACATCTAAATAGATACAAAATTGTATGTCGGATGTATTTTATACATCACATTCTATTGCAATGACAGCAGCATTAATAGTAATTATTTGGTGCAAAATACCAATATGTAGTGATGGACCACCAGAAAGTACCAATATGTAGTGATGGACCACCAGAAAGTACCAATATGTAGTGATGGACCACCAGAAAGTACCAATATGTAGTGATGGACCACCAGAAAGTACCAATATGTAGTGATGAACCACCAGAAAGCACCAATATGTAGTGATGGACCACCAGAAAGTACCAATATGTAGTGATGGACCACCAGAAAGTACCAATATGTAGTGATGGACCACCAGAAAGTACCAATATGTAGTGATGGACCACCAGAAAGTACCAATATGTAGTGATGGACCACCAGAAAGTACCAATATGTAGTGATGGACCACCAGAAAGTACCAATATGTAGTGATGGACCACCAGAAAGTACCAATGTGTAGTGATGGATCACCAGAAAGTACCAATATGTAGTGATGGACCACCAGAAAGCACCAATATGTAGTGATGGACCACCAGAAAGTACCAATATGTAGTGATGGACCACCAGAAAGTACCAATATGTAGTGATGGACCACCAGAAAGTACCAATATGTAGTGATGGACCACCAGAAAGTACCAATATGTAGTGATGAACCACCAGAAAGTACCAATATGTAGTGATGGACCACCTGAAAGTACCAATATGTAGTGATGGACCACCAGAAAGTACCAATATGTAGTGATGTATGTGCATCATAGTTCAAACATTGACGTACGAAGCAATTAGATAGTAGAATTTGGTACTATTCACTGTATAGTATCCGAAAAAATAAAGCTAATAAAGAAACACATATTCTTAGGTCTAGTAAAACACATATGTACCACATTAGGCCTCAGATTGCGTGTAGTAGGCCTAGGGAGATTAGGCTAGGTTACTTTAGCATGACTTTACAACACAAATATAAAACCTTTTCCGGTTTGTCCAAATTCAATAGCAACGATTTCTACTTTCTAATTGGTCATTAAGGTCAATATATGTACGATGGTGAACATTGTTAATTTTTTATTATTATTTTTCTACCACAGACGTGGCCTGACATTTACAATGCTAACCAGCATATATACATTTTCTTCTGTCCTCCATGGACAGGGTTAGAGATGTGTTAAACATATAGTTCAAGGGTTTATTGAACAATCAACCACAGAAGGTGATTGTAGTGCTTTTAAAATGCTAAGCTAACCTACATACGTAAATACATAGATACACAGATTTACGTATGCCTTACATAGTGTTCGATGTGTCTTTTACATAGTGTCATTAATGTGCATTTACAAAGGTGAAATGTAATTCTGATCAGCTTCCATATATACTTTATACACATACATACATATACATACACACACACACACACACACACACACACACACACACACACACACACACACACACAACACACCACACACACACACACACACACATATATATATATATATATATATATATATATATATATATACACATACATACATATACATTTGTCTCTCCTGCTCTGACAGGGTGAGATAGCTGATAGAGAAACTAGTGTGCAATTAAGCACTTAATCACTGAAGGTGATTAAGGTGCTTCTACAAGCTCAGGTTATATAGTTACATCACATACATACATTGTATAATTGATACATTACATGGTCAATCTTGAGTACAAGTCCAATATATCATCAAGTGTTCCAGTACTCATATAGTAATTACAGAGTTCAGCATACCTTAGCCCAGGAGGGCGAAAGTCAGTCAATATGGGACATTCTACAATATAATGTTCAGGTGAGTGCATGTTTTCTCTTTCACAAAGTTGACACATTGTGTACTCGACATTTGTTTTCTTTTACTGTAAGTGATAACTAAATAGGCTGGGCTGACTGTTCAGTAACCCATTACATTGTATGTAAAGCACAGGATCTCTAACCCCTGCCTGTATGCTGTATGCTGTATAATATGTATATAATAGTATATGTATAACATTGATAAATCAATGTCCACATCTGTGATTAAAAAAAAATAGCGTGAACATGAAATGGCACAAGGGGCACCAATCATTGTAATTAATGTTGATTAGATGGTTGTTAGTGGAGGGATGGGGGGTAGGGGGAGGTGAGGGTGCCAAGGTGAGGGTGCCAAGCTGAGTGCCGCGGCCTGCCTGTGGCACTGTAGCCGTGGCAGGCGGCCATCATGTGTGGCACCCGACGGCTCAACAAAATGGCGGCCTCCTGTGTCTCCACCAGTCAATCTCATCATCAATCTCGTCAAATCAGGATCATAATCCTGATTACTCCTAGTGGCGTGTTGACCCTCGTCTCCATCCCCACCACCAGGGACCTATTGCTCCCGACCTCTATTGCCTCTACTAGTGACCTCTGGGCCTCCTCATCCAATTTTGAAGGAGTTAAGAACCAGCAGAGCTGTGTGTCACACAGCACAAAGATCATTGTCTTCTGTTATTCTGATGATCTAGTCTTGTTGACACTACCCAAAGATGCTGATGATCTAGTTCTATTAGCATCGATCTAGGTCGATTGCTATATAAACATCAAAGATGCTATATATATATATATATATATATATATATATATATATATATATATATATATATATATATATATATATATATAATATATATATAACCTCCCCTCACCTTCAATCTTGGCAAACGTGTTGTAGTTGTTTTGTATTCAATGATCTCATATTCTCCAGAACTTGAACTAAAATTAATAGATAGAGAGATATTTCAGTTATTCCGACAAGCATCTGGTGACATATTGTATGCTTACACAACCTACATTTCTTTGATGTCGTCAAAGACCTCAAAGTCAGAACAAATGTCATTACGGGTGAATTCGGTCCTGTTGAGACCTGGTCAATGATGACCTTGTTTAACAGTCAATGTTGAACAGCTTGGAGGGGGGGGGGTATGTTCAAGATGCTTCATGGGGTGTCCATCTTCACACTCACTGCAATGCAATGAGTGTAAGCACAGTCATTGCATTGCCTCTCACTCGTTGCAAAAGGACATCGGGTCCTTCCTGACGCGATGTTCACCTCCACACTTGAACAAATAGTTCACGAACCAATGATAATGATATATCATTTTGCCTGAAAATGACTCACACACATCCAGCAAAACCCCTAAGCTGAGGGTTTTCCGAGCACTCCCGTTATCGCTGGCCACTCAAACTATGCCGAAGATATCAACACGATATCAAGAAAATACAACTCAAGAATGAGTGACGTATAGAGTGGTGAAGTAGGTCTATAAGATAGAATACCAGATCTAGTCAGCAGAAGAAGGAGCAGGAAGACTTCCAGCTGGAAACTTAACATTGTGACTGTCACAGATTGGCGATGGCTGCCTGTCAATCATTTTGCAATCCTGTTGAAATCAGTCAATTGTCACAGGAGCTGTTGTGTTGAGAGTGGCAGCTACCCCCAGGCTTGACCCCTGACCCCTGATGATGTAATAGACTGAGGCTGTTCTCTATCCATATGAACCTCATAGTATAATTAGTCTATCATTTACATGTCAGATTTTATGAAACCAAGATTTGATGCTTCAAGTTGATATGTTGTCTCCTATATCTTATAATGTATTTCTTATATGAAGAAATATATATGGGCTGAAGACTCCGAGACCCCACACCAGAAGATGACGAAACGAAGACGTTTCGGTCCGTCCCGGGGACCGAAACGTTGAAACAAAAGTATTATTATTGATATGAACAAATCCCTTGTGGATTTGTTCATATGATGCATCACGTTAGTGTGATCTGTGTGTATATTATTATTAAATCCCACATATCATGTCAAATGGGCCCGTGGGACTCTTTTCATTATACATTGCATAATATTTATTAATCATGTACATTGATAGGATATTAATAATACCGTTTTCTTGCGTCAAAGAATAATACATTTCAAATTGAAGTAGACTGTAGTCAATTATTTATGTGAATAAATTTGATTAATTAAATTTTTTGAATTTGTATGAATGTAAACATTTGTACATTTGTGAATAAAGATTTTCAGTGTCATTTCAATTATCATTTCATTGTCTCATTCACATGGCTTAAATTTTGAAGTAATCCATTCAAGACCTACTCATTCATCTCTTTCTCTCTCTGGTGAATGATTTGAATACAAATCAAATGTGTTCATACATACATTTGTGTCTGAACGACCTAGATGTTAACTCCTGGGCCCCGCCTTTCTAATGTCGATTGTTTAATGGACTGAGTGTTGATCTATTTGCCGTTCTATTATATCTATTATATATTTATCTTTCTTACACACATCTCCAGGATGCACACCACAAAAGATAACTCCCAGGTACCTATTTATTACTAGGTGAACAGAGGCATTAGGTGACTGCATAATTGTTTCAGTCTCGGCCGGTAATCGAGCCATGGTCACTGGATTGTGTGTGTATATATTTACCTAGTTGTGCTTGCGGGGGTTGAGCTCTGGCTCTTTGGTCCCGCCTCTCAACCGTGAATCTACTGGTGTCCTAAGCCTACTGGGCTCTATCATATCTACATTTGAAACTGTGTATGGAGTCAGCCTCCACCACATCACTGCCTAATGCATTCCATTTACTAACTACTCTGACACTGAAAAAGTTCTTTCTAAGTCTCTGTGGCTCATTTGGGTACTCAGCTTCCACCTGTGTCCCCTTGTTCGTGTACCACCCGTGTTAAATAACCCATCCTTGTCTACCCTGTCAATTCCCCTGAGTATTTTGTATGTGGTGATCATGTCTCCCCCGAGCTCTTCTGTCTTTCAGCAACGTGAGGTGCAGTTCCCTCAACCTTTCCTCATAACTCATGCCTCTTAGTTCTGGGACTAGCCTAGTGGCATACCTCTGAACTTTTTCCTACTTCGTCTTGTGCTTGACAAGGTACGGGCTCCATGCTGGGGCTGCATACTCCAGGATTGGTCTTACATATGTGGTGTACAAGGTTCTGAATGATTCCTTACACAGGTTCCTGAAGGCTGTTCTGATGTTAGCCAGCCTCGCATATGCCGCAGATGTAATTCTTTTTATGTGGGCTTCAGGAGACAGGTTTGGTGTGATATCAACTCCTAGATCGTTCTCTCTGTACGTTTCATGAAGGACTTCATCTCCTATTTGGTATCCAGTGTCTGGCCTCCTGTCCCCCCCCCTGGTTCATTACCTTACATTTACTTGGGTTGAACTTTAGTAGCCATTTGATGCACCATTCCTTCAGTTTTTCTAGGTCATCTTGTCGCCTCATACTATCTTCCTCTGACTTGATCCTCCTCATAATTTTTGAATCTACAGCAAATATTGAGAGGAACGAGTCTATACCCTCTGGAAGATCATTTACGTATATCAGAAACAGTATAGATCCAAGGACTGATCCCTGTGGGACTCCACTGGTGACTCCCCGCCACTCCGAGACGTCACCCCCTTATAGTGACTCGCTGTCTTCTGTTGCTTAGGTATTCTCTTATCCAGTGGAGTACCTTCCCTTTCACTCCAGCCTGCATCTCCACCTGTGCACTAGTCTCTTGTGTGGTACTGTGTCAAAGGCTTTCTGGCAGTCTAGAAATACGCAGTCTGCCAAGCCCTCCCTATCTTGCCTGATTTTTGTTGTTTAGTCATAGAACCCAATTGATCCTGCGAGGCAGGACTTGCCATCCCTGAACCCATGTTGATGCTGTGTTACAAAGTTCTTTCGTTCCAGATGTTCCACAAGCTTTTTTCGCACAATCTTCTCCATCAGCTTGCATGGTATGCAGGTTAATGACACTGGCCTGTAGTTCAGTGCCTCCTGTCTATCACCCATCTTGAATATCGGAACTACATTAGCCGTCTTCCAAATTTTTGTCAGTTCACCTGTACCAGTGACTAGTTGTACACCATGGAGAGTGGCAGGCACAGTGCTTCTGCACATTTCTTTAGTATCCATGGTGAGACACCATCCGGTATCTCACACACCACACACGTGTTGTGTGTGTGTGTGTGTGTGTGTGTGTGTGTGTGTGTGTGTGTGTGTGTGTGTGTGTGTGTGTGTGTGTGTGTGTGTGTGTGTGTGTGTGTGTGTGTATTCACTTAGTTGTATTTTACGGGGGTTGAGCTTTGCTCTTTCGGCCCGCCTCTCAACTGTCAATCAACTGTTTACTAACTACTTTTTTTTTTTCCCCACACCACACACCCACACACACCCCAGGAAGCAGCCCGTGACAGCTGACTAACTCGCCACAGAATTACGAATCCTGCACGCTATCCACCAGGCTACCTGCCCCCCTACCTGTGTGTGTGTGTGTGTGTGTGTGTGTGTGTGTGTGTAAAACAAGACATGAGCACGTAATCCAAGGACAGAGGTGCACACAGCTCCACTAAGGCTTCCCAGTGTTCTTTACCAAGACAATATGGCTTCTTGTGTAAATCTGCACGTAACTCAATACACGTGAGTTACATATGTCAGACCAATCCTGGAGTATGCGGCTCCAGCATGGAGTCCATATCTAGTCAAGCATAGACTAAACTGGAAAAGGTTCAAAGGTTTGCCACCAGACTAGTACCCGAGCTGAGAGGTATGAGCTACGAGGAGAGACTACGGGAATTGAACCTCACTTCGTTGGAAGACAGAAGAGTTAGGGCAGACATGATCACCACATTCAAGATTCTCAAGGGAATCGACAGGGTTGATAAAGACAGGCTATTTAACACAAGGGAACACGCACAATGGGACATAGGTGGAAACTGAGTGCCCAAATGAGCCACAGAGATATTAGAAAGAACTTTTTTAGCGTCAGAGTGGTTGACAATTGGAATGCATTAGGAAGTGATGTGGTGGAGGCTGACTCCAAACAGAGTTTCAAGTGTAGATATGATAGAGCCCAGTAGGCTCAGAAACCTGTACACCTGTTGATTGACGGTTGAGAGGCGGGACCAAAGAGCCAGAGCTCAAGCACAACTAGGTGAGTACAACTAGGTGAGTACTTGTTTTTTTGCACGTGTTCTCTGCACGCCTGTAGCGTGCCCTCCCCCCCCCCCTCCTGCGTGCACGCCTGTAAACAACCTCTTTTCTAGACTTTGCACTCCGGCAAGAACCACATATTGAATGCAAATCCTGTCTATCATGCCTGTATCTGAGAGCATGCATCTCCAGCTTCTCTCTTGCATAATATCAACAGATGGAGTACCTGAAGGCGGCATTCTCCCCCCCCACATCAATACAAAGTTGCAATTAATAAAACTGAAGAGAAGCTTAACGAGTGAAGTGAACGGCTATTTAAGAACAACTCGTGCTAACAATCTAAGATGCCATACTGGGGATTTGGCTCCGGTTAGTGAAACCATTTTTCAACGGGCAATTAGTTAATATATATATATATATATATATATATATATATATATATATATATATATATATATATATATATAATACTTAGGCCTGGGCATAATAACATCCCCCCCCCACATACACTGTCAATGTGGAGTGATTTGTTGATTGTTGCCGGCGGAGGCTGCTAGTTTATTGTGCACCCCATACTCATCCTGTGAGCGGTAGCGCAAAAAGCATTACAGAGGGCACAAAAGGTCTTTATCAGACCTCATCTTAGATTATTACATAAACAATTTCATCTATCCTTCACACCTTATAGTTACAATGTCAGCTAGTTACAGAGTAAGTGCTATTTCAAGAGCTACATATTTACAGTAAGTCATCATACATTAATGGTAGGTCTTATCGCTAATACATAATAGTTTGACCAATGGGGATATTACAGAGTCATAGGGGAGCTTCTGTTTATTATTAGTCCTCACAATACACTACTTGTTTCTGAATCTCATATGTCGTTCATCTACTGGAAGCGAAATGTGGATACAGTGCAAGGATTTCAGGTAATTTATCCATGGTAATAAGATAGGTTGCCATATCATACAGAGTGAGCTTAGATTTATCTCTAAATGGCTCAATTTTACTACAATCCAAGATATAGTGTTCGAGTGTGTGTCCCTGTCTTTGTCCACACACTTTACACTTTACTTCATCTAGATCCCTATACAAGCCGAACTGCCAGAGATACTTGTAGCCAAGTCTTATACGAGCTGTGACAACATCTGTTAGTCTACTGACTTTGTTACTTGCCCCATACACATGTTTTACTTCACACATTTCATTGTGATGAACAATGGACCTGCTAGTTCCAGTTTGCACAGTTCTACTTTCTTCAAATCCATCCAGGAGTTCTCGTCTAATGACATTTTTAAGGGACCTATTTGATAACTCAAGATTCCGTTCAATACTGTCTTTATTTACTGCAGCCTTAGCAAGGGCGTCAACTTTGTCATGTTCCTGCAGGCCAATGTGAGAAGGAATCCACAACATTTTTATATTTACCCTCTTGCTAAGTATTCTTATATATCTACGTCTAGCTTCCAAGACAAGCACGTTATTACTTGATTGCAAACTGTTTATTGCTCGTAGTGAGGAAAGGGAGTCAGAAATAATTAAGCTGTCTACTTCAGTGTTGTCAATAATTTCGAGTGCTACCAGTATCGCTACCAACTCGGCTTGCATAGTGGACGCCCAGTTACTAATTCGGATATTCCTTTGAATTGTGCTGCCATCGGGCTGATGAGCAATAACAGCACTGCACTTCCTGCCCTCCCTGTAGCTGTATTGAGTGATCCGTCAGTGTATATTGTCTGTGCAATGTTGTTTTCAGCTTGTATATTGTGAATGTGTTCTATGGTGCTTAATTTAGCAGCAAGCTGAGCATGAGGGTTGTTTGTGATTAGTTTCTTGGTGGGGTATGCAGGGGTCAGGATGTCAAAAGGTACTATCTGCCAGGGTGGAAGGAAGTGCTGAACTCTTTCATCTGTATATACATCGTGCAGTCCCATCATTTTAATATGAGTGGCTGTTCTTTGAATCCACTTAGACTCGCTAGTTCCATTTCGTATGTGTTCTAACAGAGCAACTGACACAATGTTGTTTTTGTTATCACGCAGAAGCTTTAGTCCCATCATAAGATTAATTTCAAATATTCTATCTCTAATGCTAAGTATATTTAATTCTTTTCGCATGTTGAGAACTTTGGCAGTTATAGGACAGCCACGTATAATTCTGAGTGCTTCATTTTGCATTTTTTCAAGTCTATCAATACTTTTGCCATTTTGCAGGACCAAAGCTGGTGCATGATAGTCTATCAGAGACCTTATATACGCTAAATACATCATTCTTGCTATTCTAATATTAACACCATATTTCGGGCTGTACCCCACTACAGTTCTGAGAGCCTTGAGTCTGTCTCACATTGTTGATGTAACTTATTGACTGCAGTTGAGGTACAAGGGACATAGACTCCAAGGTATTTGAAAGAAGAGACATAGTCTATTGGAGTGAGTGGCCATTCATCCTGAGAAGTGCCTAGGTGATTATTATTTGGGATATACCTGAAGTATACCTGGAGTGAGTGTTGGGAGTTCATTCTACTTGCCCCAAAGTACAAGAAGAACATGTCCACCACAGTCTGCTGGTTTTGCTATTTCTTGAAAGACACGTGTCTGATTTCCATCTTCAAGAAATCCACTTTTGTGTTGTGTGGATATGCAATACCAGTGGGACTGGACCCCTGATTGTAAAAGTGTTCTTTGATTGTTTCTCTGATTGTCTCTCTGATGGCACCTACTCCTCGCATTTTAATACTTCTCTTTCACATCTGTTAAGACAACACACACCTGACTAAGTCACATTTCCAGCAGCAAGGAGAGATAAGAGTGATAACAGTTAAATATACACACAATGTGATGCTACAGGGAATACCTTAGGCGCCATTCTTAGCGGCCTCCAACAGTGTATAATACAGAGGGTAGCGGCCTCCAACAGTGTATAATACAGAGGGTAGCGGCCTCCAACAGTGTATAATACAGAGGGTAGCGGCCTCCAGCAGTGTATAATACAGAGGGTAGCGGCCTCCAGCAGTGTATAATACAGAGGGTAGCGGCCTCCAACAGTGTATAATACAGAGGGTAGCGGCCTCCAACAGTGTATAATACAGAGGGTAGCGGCCTCCAACAGTGTATAATACAGAGGGTAGCGGCCTCCAACAGTGTATAATACAGAGGGTAGCGGCCTCCAACAGTGTATAATACAGAGGGTAGCGGCCTCCAACAGTGTATAATACAGAGGGTAGCGGCCTCCAGCAGTGTATAATACAGAGGGTAGCGGCCTCCAGCAGTGTATAATACAGAGGGTAGCGGCCTCCAACAGTGTATAATACAGAGGGTAGCGGCCTCCAGCAGTGTATAATACAGAGGGTAGCGGCCTCCAACAGTGTATAATACAGAGGGTAGCGGCCTCCAACAGTGTATAATACAGAGGGTAGCGGCCTCCAACAGTGTATAATACAGAGGGTAGCGGCCTCCAACAGTGTATAATACAGAGGGTAGCGGCCTCCAACAGTGTATAATACAGAGGGTAGCGGCCTCCAACAGTGTATAATACAGAGGGTAGCGGCCTCCAACAGTGTATAATACAGAGGGTAGCGGCCTCCAACAGTGTATAATACAGAGGTAGCGGCCTCCAACAGTGTATAATACAGAGGGTAGCGGCCTCCAACAGTGTATAATACAGAGGGTAGCGGCCTCCAACAGTGTATAATACAGAGGGTAGCGGCCTCCAACAGTGTATAATACAGAGGGTAGCGGCCTCCAACAGTGTATAATACAGAGGGTAGCGGCCTCCAACAGTGTATAATACAGAGGGTAGCGGCCTCCAACAGTGTATAATACAGAGGGTAGCGGCCTCCAACAGTGTATAATACAGAGGGTAGCGGCCTCCAACAGTGTATAATACAGAGGGTAGCGGCCTCCAACAGTGTATAATACAGAGGGTAGCGGCCTCCAACAGTGTATAATACAGAGGGTAGCGGCCTCCAACAGTGTATAATACAGAGGGTAGCGGCCTCCAACAGTGTATAATACAGAGGGTAGCGGCCTCCAACAGTGTATAATACAGAGGGTAGCGGCCTCCAACAGTGTATAATACAGAGGGTAGCGGCCTCCAACAGTGTATAATACAGAGGGTAGCGGCCTCCAACAGTGTATAATACAGAGGGTAGCGGCCTCCAACAGTGTATAATACAGAGGGTAGCGGCCTCCAACAGTGTATAATACAGAGGGTAGCGGCCTCCAACAGTGTATAATACAGAGGGTAGCGGCCTCCAACAGTGTATAATACAGAGGGTAGCGGCCTCCAACAGTGTATAATACAGAGGGTAGCGGCCTCCAACAGTGTATAATACAGAGGGTAGCGGCCTCCAACAGTGTATAATACAGAGGGTAGCGGCCTCCAACAGTGTATAATACAGAGGGTAGCGGCCTCCAACAGTGTATAATACAGAGGGTAGCGGCCTCCAACAGTGTATAATACAGAGGGTAGCGGCCTCCAACAGTGTATAATACAGAGGGTAGCGGCCTCCAACAGTGTATAATACAGAGGGTAGCGGCCTCCAACAGTGTATAATACAGAGGGTAGCGGCCTCCAACAGTGTATAATACAGAGGGTAGCGGCCTCCAACAGTGTATAATACAGAGGGTAGCGGCCTCCAACAGTGTATAATACAGAGGGTAGCGGCCTCCAACAGTGTATAATACAGAGGGTAGCGGCCTCCAACAGTGTATAATACAGAGGGTAGCGGCCTCCAACAGTGTATAATACAGAGGGTAGCGGCCTCCAACAGTGTATAATACAGAGGGTAGCGGCCTCCAACAGTGTATAATACAGAGGGTAGCGGCCTCCAACAGTGTATAATACAGAGGGTAGCGGCCTCCAACAGTGTATAATACAGAGGGTAGCGGCCTCCAACAGTGTATAATACAGAGGGTAGCGGCCTCCAACAGTGTATAATACAGAGGGTAGCGGCCTCCAACAGTGTATAATACAGAGGGTAGCGGCCTCCAACAGTGTATAATACAGAGGGTAGCGGCCTCCAACAGTGTATAATACAGAGGGTAGCGGCCTCCAACAGTGTATAATACAGAGGGTAGCGGCCTCCAACAGTGTATAATACAGAGGGTAGCGGCCTCCAACAGTGTATAATACAGAGGGTAGCGGCCTCCAACAGTGTATAATACAGAGGGTAGCGGCCTCCAACAGTGTATAATACAGAGGGTAGCGGCCTCCAACAGTGTATAATACAGAGGGTAGCGGCCTCCAACAGTGTATAATACAGAGGGTAGCGGCCTCCACAGTGTATAATACAGAGGGTAGCGGCCTCCAACAGTGTATAATACAGAGGGTAGCGGCCTCCAACAGTGTATAATACAGAGGGTAGCGGCCTCCAACAGTGTATAATACAGAGGGTAGCGGCCTCCAACAGTGTATAATACAGAGGGTAGCGGCCTCCAACAGTGTATAATACAGAGGGTAGCGGCCTCCAACAGTGTATAATACAGAGGGTAGCGGCCTCCAACAGTGTATAATACAGAGGGTAGCGGCCTCCAACAGTGTATAATACAGAGGGTAGCGGCCTCCAACAGTGTATAATACAGAGGGTAGCGGCCTCCAACAGTGTATAATACAGAGGGTAGCGGCCTCCAACAGTGTATAATACAGAGGGTAGCGGCCTCCAACAGTGTATAATACAGAGGGTAGCGGCCTCCAACAGTGTATAATACAGAGGGTAGCGGCCTCCAACAGTGTATAATACAGAGGGTAGCGGCCTCCAACAGTGTATAATACAGAGGGTAGCGGCCTCCAACAGTGTATAATACAGAGGGTAGCGGCCTCCAACAGTGTATAATACAGAGGGTAGCGGCCTCCAACAGTGTATAATACAGAGGGTAGCGGCCTCCAACAGTGTATAATACAGAGGGTAGCGGCCTCCAACAGTGTATAATACAGAAGGTAGCGGCCTCCAACAGTGTATAATACAGAGGGTAGCGGCCACCAACAGTGTATAATACAGAGGGTAGCGGCCTCCAACAGTGTAAATACAGAGGGTAGCGGCCACCAACAGTGTATAATACAGAGGGTAGCGGCCTCCAACAGTGTATAATACAGAGGGTAGCGGCCACCAACAGTGTATAATACAGAGGGTAGCGGCCACCAACAGTGTATAATACAGAGGGTAGCGGCCTCCAACAGTGTATAATACAGAGGGTAGCGGCCTCCAACAGTGTATAATACAGAGGGTAGCGGCCTCCAACAGTGTATAATAAGAGGGTAGCGAACTCCAACAGTGTATAATACAGAGGGTAGCGGCCTCCAACAGTGTATAATACAGAGGGTAGCGGCCTCCAACAGTGTATA
>WNGS01163947.1:5524719-5548747 GCA_020271785.1 Procambarus virginalis
GAGAATAAGTCACCCATTAAGTGAGCACAGACAATAACCTCCACACGTTAGGAAATAAAAATAAAACTAACGGTTATTTTTTTCCGAGTTATGGCTTGATAATGTTTCAGGAAATAAGCCCTCCAACAAGCTTTCGGCTCCATCAGGAGGGGTATCGAACATTGCTGCCTCAGGAAGCAGCCTCCACAACGTTTCGGTCCATTAGATCGAAACTTTCTCTTCATAGATGTGGTTTAATTTTAAAATATGTCCACGATATATTTACAACAGGAACGAGAACGCTCTAATGTGGGCGGTTTTTTATTCACTAACAAAGACCCATTAATGTAATAATTGGAATAAAAAGAGATGTTCTTGTTTTATATTATATAAAGCGTATTAATTAATAATTTAATTAAAAATGAGTTAATTAATGGCCTATGACACTGAGTTTCAAGAGTGATTATTTATTAGTTTAGTAATTTGTTTTACATATTATGCATTTATTATACAGAATATTATTTATTGCATTAAGGATTTATTAAGCATATGATGGGGGTTTCAGGAACTCAACTACTTAGTTCATTTAGATAAGCATGTAACAAGCGTGTGATGGTAGTTACACAATATGTGTTAATTTACTCCTATACATACATGAGACACATATATACAGCATGTGTCCCGATAGGGCAACTAAAATGGCGGCCATTGGCCTCAGAAGTTTTGATATTCCGTCAAGAGATGACATTTGACACGTTTGTGTGTGGTGTGTGTGTGGTGTGTGTGTGTGTGTGTGTGTGTGTGTGTGGTGAGTCGTGAGTAAGATAAGGATAGCAGGTGAGTGAGCTAGCCAGCTATGCTGATAGCATATCAGTAAAATGCTGTATGTGTATTCATACACATACATATACATAATGTGTATTTGTATGGTCAATATTTAACCAGAAATGTAAGCCTACGACGACCTGTCATCCCAAGACGATTCGTTTGACATCTCTGAACAGCCTGTCAATCGGTTTAGACGAGGTGACAGGGGCCTCGACAGTAGCGACGCCTGTCTATAGACACTGGTCAAAGCTCATTGCGTCTTGACAGGAAACCCGAAGCCGCCATAACAGCAGTACTGGTCGTTTTGACCGACGACGGCCAGCAGCTGATGGCCTCTTGACAGGAATATATGACACAGGAGCCCAACTAACAACCATTTGCCTGTCATACTGTGCCAGTGTGACACAGAATAATTCTTGGGAGACTTCTACAGCCTTATTGAGTCAAAAAAACTAAATTGACTTCATCATGAAAGTAATACGGGCTCTCTGGCGCAGTGAAGCCAAGCTCTCGGCGTTTTGGGTACTGGTTAGGCCCGCTTGACTAATGAGGAGCTGACGCCTCCTCATTGGGCCTAAAATGGACACCAGGGGGGGGGGGGGAATAGGCCGATCTCATAAGTTCGATTCCTGTTGGTCATCGTTCCTTGTCTCCTTCGATGTATCCCAGTTCCTTGTTCTCATATTCTAGGTCCATGTCCTCATATTCTAGCTCCTTGTCCTCATATCCCAGCTCTTTGTCCGCATATTCTAGCTCCTTGTCCACATATTCAAGCTCCTTGTCCACTATTCTAGCTCCTTGTCCTCATATCCCAGCTCCATGTCCTCATATCCCAGCTCCTTGTCCTCATATCCCATCTCCCTGTCCTCATATCCCAAACTTCTTGTCCTCATATCCCAGCTCCTTGTCCTCATATCCCAGCTCTCTGTCCTCATATCGCTGCCAAGAGCTACATACTCACACTGTCGTAGCACTTTCTTCCTCCTCATATCCCCTCATCATTTCCTCATTGTTGTCTGATGCAGGTGAAAGTCAGCTGTTAACATCTTCAGTATGTTACCTGCTTTTTGACAGAGAGAGAGAGGATATCTGTCTTTTACTCATTCCCTGTCTCATAGAGCAGACAGTGCTGATTGCACATTGACAGGAATGCTGTCTATTGAACGGAGTATAAACCGTTTAACTGTGGAGGAGCTGAACTGTCTTGAGCATTGACGGTAATACTGTCCTGCCGGAGGAGCCTTGCTGACAGTTTTTGACAGTAACCGAGCTGTTGGCGTCCTGAATGCCTGTTTGTCTGTCGGAAGACGGGTGGACGGGGGGGGGGGCTGTCAGCTGCTGTTTGCGTGACAGAGGTGAAGCCAAACTGACAGTCTAGTTTGGACGGATAGGCTGACGGCCGAACGATTTCAGAGTTCAACTGTCGAATTCTTGACAATGATACTGCTTCGCTGTCAATGAAGGATCCGAGTTGACGGCTTCCTGACAGAGGCAAAGGACGGGGGGCCCAGCTGACGGAGTTATGACTGTCTAATAGAGAAGCCATAGATGGTTCCGTCTCGATGGTAATGCTGCCTGTCTAAAGAAGATTATCTTGGGGCTGATAGAGGCTTGACAGAAATACTGTCAGTCTGGTAGAGGAGAACTGAGGGGCATCTTGACAGTAATATCGTCTCTTTTGACAGGAGCAGCTACCGTGATAGAATATTGACAGTAATACTGTCTCTCTGGTAGGTTAAGATGGTTAGGTGAGGTTAGGCAAAATACTGAACAAATATGTTGATTTTGCACGGCAAAACTGTCTGTCCGTACGATTTAAGACCCGAACTGACGGTATTTGGACGGTAAAAATTGCCTTAGGATTTAAGAGGCAAACTGACAGTATCTTAGAAGTAGTGTCTCATGCCACTGGAGCCCAGTTGACGGTTTTCAGACAGTATTAATGCTTAAATGACACGTTGACAGTAATACTGTCTGAGGGACAGTGTCTGGGTCGTAATTCTGTTTTTCTTATCAAGTATGTAAAGTACATACTGTGAAGTGGAATCATTTCCTATCTGACATTTTATCATTCTAAAAAAAAATTAGGGTCAAACAAGGGTTTTTTTTTGGGTCTTTACTGTTTTGCTGTTTTTTGTTGATTCATGTTAAAAAAAACTAGTACAGAGCAGTAGAGGTGGCTGTCATATAGCCGGTATTAAGCCCAATGTGTTCTGTTTGCTGAGGATTTAGATATAGTTTTTAGAATATTGAAAGATATAGTTCTGAATACAATCTCACGTTCAATCTTGGCAAATGTGCTTCGGTTTTCTTTCTTTATCCAGATCTTAAAATACAATGATTAGTCAGAGATGTGCTGGTAAAGTATTCCATAAAGCATATAAATATATATTTATATATATATATATATATATATATATATATATATATATATATATATATATATATTATGCTTTGGGGATTATTATATCGACTTGTCAATTTTTCTGATGTTGTGAGAGATCTGAAAGTCCTGTCAGCATAGAGCAAATGGCAACAGTCAAAGAAAGGTACAGAGAAAAGCTCTGTACCGCAGGGCACAGTCCTTACACCGTTACTATTTCTCATTATCGTATCAGATACAAAAAACAGAAATACAGGCCTTGCATCCCTTGCAAACGATACAAGAATCAACATGAAGATTACTTCTGTAGAAACCACTAAATTCCAGATACTCAGGAATGAGCAAAATGAAAACTTAAACGAAACACACACTACAACACAGAAGCAGATCCTCTCACAGATGGGAAAACATGCAAAGGCTCTAGGGAATAATGATGTCTGACGACCTAACGTTTAGTGACCGTGAGGAAGACACTATAGCATCAGCCAGGAAACTGATATGGGAAGAGCCGGAGAGATGAGAATCTTTTTAAATCCAAGGATGCCATTGCAATGTTTTTTATTGTTCAAGTCACTGTTGCTTAACTAATGTGGGCAGCCACTAGTAGGTGCGTTGTTACTTGCTAGTGTGGGTGTTGCTAAGCTCCTAGTGTGCTGGCTGCACCGTCCACTGTCTCTCTATATATGTATGTTTATACATACATATACATGTATAGTCATTTTTATTATAAAGCATGCGTGTACAAAGAGCATAATATTATTCATATAGAAAAAACATCCGAAATAACGTTCAAACCAGTTGAATTAAATACAGCTTCGCTTGCAATAACCTCATACAATATATATATATATATATATATATATATATATATATATATATATATATATATATAAATATATATATATATATATATATATATATATATATATATATATATATGTATATATATATATATGTGTGTATATATATATATATATATATATATATATATATATATATATATATATATATATATATATATATATAACCAGTGTGTTTGCCTAAATCGGCACTAAATTTTATACTTTTTATAAAGTAAATATACGACACCAAAAAAAATATAGGAATAACTTCAAAAATCTAAAAATTCGATTTTGACCAAATTAGGCAGAAGTGTGTGTGTGTACACGTGCGCCAGTGCTCACATGCACTCACACGCACTCATATGCACTCACAAGTGCTCAGGAAGATCCAAGCTCGATACCGCAATAACCAGTGACATTGACAATGGGCCCTGATGTGTGGATACATGTAGCCGCTGGCCATCTGCAACACTAATGTTGATCATGATTAGCAAACTATTTGCAACAGGGTTGTTCAGAACATATTATAAATGGAGAAGGGAGGTTGTGTGGTGTTTTCTGTGGCGGTAACAACCACAGTATCGCTCTGTTTTGTTCCTACAGCTTGTTGAGACTAGCAAAGGGCATCGGAATGGCGGTTTCTTAGTTAGAAATGTTCGTTGTATTATTTAAGAAATCATATAGGCTATATTTAATAATGCCTGGAACTATAATGCCTGAGTATAATTATACCAGAAATTGTACTGCCTGTGTATAATTATACCAGAAATTATACTGCCTGTTTATAATTATATCAGAAACTATACTGCCTGTGTATAATTACACCAGAAACTATACTGCCTGTGTATAATTATACCAGAAACTATACTGCCTGTGTATAATTATATCAGAAACTATACTGCCCGTGAATAATTATACCAGAAATTACACTGCCTGTGTATAATAATACCAGAAACTATACTGTCTGTGTATAATAATACCAGAAAATATACTGCCTGTATATAATTATACCAGAAAACATACTGCCTCAGTATAGCACCAGAAACATACACTCAAACACTAAAAGATGAAGCCAAGCGTGAGAAAATACAAGGATGTGTATACCATCATTAATGAACAGAAGAAACCATCAAGAAGATACGAGAGAATTAAGCCTGTGTTCTCTGAAGAACAGTAGACTATAAGAACACTAAAATATTTTTGAAAAAAAAAAGATTATACACGTTTCATTCACTTGAATCGTCAGGGGATTTGTGTATTTTGTCATTTTATTTTATTTAAAATTTCATTACACAACAAAGGTTTTCAGCACTGGTTACATGCAAAGTACAAGACTTCCTGTTACAGGTTGTAGAGTTCTTCTAGCTCCTCAGATGGCGGATATATATATATATATATATATATATATATATATATATATATATATATATATATATATATATATATATATATATATATATATATATATATATATATATATATATATATATATATATATATATATATATATATATATATTGTAGTTGATAAACCAAGGGCCAGATTCACGAAAGCAGTTACGCAAGCACTTACGAACCTGTACATCTTTTCTCAATCTTTGGCGGCTTTGTTTACAATTATTAAACGGTTAATGAGCTCCGAAGCAGCAGGAGGCTGTTTATAACAATAACAACAGTTGATTGGCAAGTTTTCACGCTTGTAAACTGTTTAATAAATGTAACCAAAGGCGTCAAAGATTAAGGAAAGATGGACACGTTCGTAAGTGCTTGCGTAACTGCTTCGTGAATCTGGCCCCAGGTTCGTAAGTGCTTGCGTAACTGCTTCGTGAATCTGGCTTCAAGTTTCCTAACAAGTCAAATTTTCTGGAAATATTATGTTTTCCAGTTTTCTTATGGAATGACAAAGCTTTTCATCACATTATACATGATTAGAATTGTTAAAAATTAAGAGTTAAAACTAACGTAGAAATTTGATCGAGCCCAACCCAAGTTAGTAATTCATGTTCTTAATAATAATATTAAGTGTAATTAGCAAATTTGGATAGAAATATTTGAAAATATCGAATTGTCCTGCTTTCGTGAAGGGTAAATTAATGCGTCTCTAACTTCCCAAAGTTTCTGTCCTGGACCATTATAAAGCCGTCAAAGATTGAGGAAAGATGTACAGGTTCGTAAGTGCTTGCGTAACTGCTTCGTGAATCTGACCCCAGGTTCGTAAGTACTTGCGTAACTGCTTCGTGAATCTGACCCCAGGTTCGTAAGTACTTACGTAACTGCTTCGTGAATCTGGGTCCTTGAGATCACACTTGTTTTCCTCTTGCCTACACTGCTGTAAACCTTCTTGGTTTACACTGATGTAAACCTTCTACTGAAGGTTGTATACCTGGGATGTATACTCTGAAAGGTTTACCGTCACTTGTTATTGAAGAATTTCCGTTGTAAGCGACAGGAAGCCTCGACAACAGTAAACAGTAAACTTAAGACTTGTATTGAGATCTCTAGCTCGAACAGCACAAACAGTTGACTAACTCCCGGGTACCTACCTATTTACTGCTAGGTAAACAGAGGCACCAGGGGAAAGGAACTGTGCCCAATCATATCTATCCTGAATGAGGGATTGGGAACATAGAGAGCAGTTTACAACAGAACCTATTAACCTAAGGTTAATAGGTTCTGTTAATAGGTTAACCTAAGATTTCACATTAGTCCTGGACTTCATATTTTTAGACTTAAGTATAATTGCTGAATGGACAGTCAGGACTTGTTTTGGCCTTAATAATCCTCTCCCAGTTGATTGGACTTTAATAAGACCAGACTTACCTAACTTGACTGCTGGCCTTGTCAATGCCATGTCTTGACACTCATTATATTTTTACTGTCAAAAAATATAGGAAATATAGAGTGCAGTGACATAAGAACGTAAGAATGAAGGTAACTGCAGAAGGCCTATTGGCCTATACGAGGCAGCTCCTATATATATATATATATATATATATATATATATATATATATATATATATATATATATATATATATATATATATATCCATGTAATTCTCCTATTTACAGACCTGCCATGTAATTCCTAGACCTCAGAAATGGCTTGTTCATTGGACAAACTGTATTATATATATATTTTCAAGAGCTGTCGATAAAACATTGTGTTTGCCCCCTGGAAATTTCAAACAAAACCATCAATTTAGAGTTCCGTTGAATAGCAATTAGGTCAATTTATAGCCAGTAAATATTGTCTTAAGCTGCGTCATATCAGGGCTTTCTTGGCCAGCTTATATTCATGGTATGCCCAAAGCTGTTTTATTTATCAAGCTTGCTACCTTGTTGCCAAGCGTGCTGCTACACACTGTTTATTTAAAAAAAAATGTTGACAGGCCTCACTTTGCATTGGGTTCTGTTCTCTGTATTAGTTCCTACGTCGCCTTATCTTATATAGAAATATATACGTTATTGATAAAGTACATTAAGATATCGCTTAAGTAACAGAACTCTAAGATATAGCTTAAGTGACAGAGAACCTTGAGAAATACTTAAGTGACAGAGAACCTCTAAGAAACCCCCATTAAGAATGTCAGGTGACCTTTCAGAGAATAAGTCACCCATTAAGTGAGCACAGACAATAACCTCCACACTTAGGAAATAAAATAAAACTAACGAGTTATTTTTTTCCGAGTTATGGCTTGATAATGTTTCAGGAAAAAGCCCTCCAACAACGTTTCGGTCCATTAGGAGGGGATCGAAACATTGCCTGCCTCAGGAAGCAGCCTCCAACAACGTTTCGGTCCATTAGATCGAAACTTTCTCTTCATAGATGTGGTTTAATTTTAAAATATGTCCACGATATATTTACAACAGGAACGAGAACGCTCTAATGTGGCGGTTTTTTTATTCACTAACAAAGACCATTAATTAATAATTGAATAAAAAGAATGTTCTTTTTTATTTATTAATAAAGCGTATTAATTAATAATTTAATTAAAAATGATTAATTAATGGCCTATGACACTGAGTTTCAAGAGTGATTATTTATTAGTTTAGTAATTTGTTTTACATATTATGCATTTATTATACAGAATATTATTTATTATGCATTAAGGATTTATTAAGCATATGAATGGGGGTTTCAGGAACTCAACTACTTAGTTCATTTAGATAAGCATGTAACAAGCGTGTGATGGTAGTTACACAATATGTGTTAATTTACTCCTATACATACATGAGACACATATATACAGCATGTGTCCCGATAGGGCAACTAAAATGGCGGCCATTGGCCTCAGAAGTTTTGATATTCCGTCAAGAGATGACATTTGACACGTTTGTGTGTGTGTGTGTGTGTGTGTGTGTGTGTGTGTGTGTGTGTGTGTGTGTGTGTGAGTCGTGAGTAAGATAAGGATAGCAGGTGAGTGAGCTAGCCAGCTATGCTGATAGCATATCAGTAAAATGCTGTATGTGTATTCATACACATACATATACATAATGTGTATTTGTATGGTCAATATTTTAACCAGAAATGTAAGCCTACGACGACCTGTCATCCCAAAACGATGCGTTTGACATCTCTGAACAGCCTGTCAATCGGTTTAGACGAGGTGACAGGGGCCTCGACAGTAGCGACGCCTGTCTATAGACACTGGTCAAAGCTCATTGCGTCTTGACAGGAAACCCGAAGCCGCCATAACAGCAGTACTGGTCGTTTTGACCGACGACGGCCAGCAGCTGATGGCCTCTTGACAGGAATATATGACACAGGAGCCCAACTAACAACCATTTGCCTGTCATACTGTGCCAGTGTGACACAGAATAATTCTTGGGAGACTTCTACAGCCTTATTGAGTCAAAAAAACTAAATTGACTTCATCATGAAAGTAATACGGGCTCTCTGGCGCAGGTGAAGCCAAGCTCTCGGCGTTTTGGGTACTGGTTAGGCCCGCTTGACTAATGAGGAGCTGACGCCTCCTCATTGGGCCTAAAATGGACACCAGGGGGGGGGGGGAATAGGCCGATCTCATAAGTTCGATTCCTGTTGGTCATCGTTCCTTGTCTCCTTCGATGTATCCCAGTTCCTTGTTCTCATATTCTAGGTCCATGTCCTCATATTCTAGCTCCTTGTCCTCATATCCCAGCTCTTTGTCCTCATATTCTAGCTCCTTGTCCACATATTCAAGCTCCTTGTCCACATATTCTAGCTCCTTGTCCTCATATCCCAGCTCCATGTCCTCATATCCCAGCTCCTTGTCCTCATATCCCAGCTCCCTGTCCTCATATCCCAAACTTCTTGTCCTCATATCCCAGCTCCTTGTCCTCATATCCCAGCTCTCTGTCCTCATATCGCTGCCAAGAGCTACATACTCACACTGTCGTAGCACTTTCTCCTCCTCATATCCCCTCATCATTTCCTCATTGTTGTCTGATGCAGGTGAAAGTCAGCTGTTAACATCTTCAGTATGTTACCTGCTTTTTGACAGAGAGAGAGAGGATATCTGTCTTTTACTCATTCCCTGTCTCATAGAGCAGACAGTGCTGATTGCACATTGACAGGAATGCTGTCTATTGAACGGAGTATAAACCGTTTAACTGTGGAGGAGCTGAACTGTCTTGAGCATTGACGGTAATACTGTCTGCCGGAGGAGCCTTGCTGACAGTTTTTGACAGTAACCGAGCTGTTGGCGTCCTGAATGCCTGTTTGTCTGTCGGAAGACGGGTGGACGGGGGGGGGGCTGTCAGCTGCTGTTTGCGTGACAGAGGTGAAGCCAAACTGACAGTCTAGTTTGGACGGATAGGCTGACGGCCGAACGATTTCAGAGTTCAACTGTCGAATTCTTGACAATGATACTGCTTCGCTGTCAATGAAGGATCCGAGTTGACGGCTTCCTGACAGAGGCAAAGGACGGGGGGCCCAGCTGACGGAGTTATGACTGTCTAATAGAGAAGCCATAGATGGTTCCGTCTCGATGGTAATGCTGCCTGTCTAAAGAAGATTATCTTGGGGCTGATAGAGGCTTTGACAGAAATACTGTCAGTCTGGTAGAGGAGAACTGAGGGGCATCTTGACAGTAATATCGTCTCTTTTGACAGGAGCAGCTACCGTGATAGAATATTGACAGTAATACTGTCTCTCTGGTAGGTTAAGATGGTTAGGTTAGGTTAGGCAAAATACTGAACAAATATGTTGATTTTGCACGGCAAAACTGTCTGTCCGTACGATTTAAGACCCGAACTGACGGTATTTGGACGGTAAAAATTGCCTTAGGATTTAAGAGGCAAACTGACAGTATCTTAGAAGTAGTGTCTCATGCCACTGGAGCCCAGTTGACGGTTTTCAGACAGTATTAATGCTTAAATGACACGTTGACAGTAATACTGTCTGAGGGACAGTGTCTGGGTCGTAATTCTGTTTGGCTGATAGATTCTTAGACAGTAACATACAGGGGCGCTGAGATGACGGTATTTTGACAGAAGTACTACTCACCTTGACGGCGGGGGGAAACAGGTCTGTCTACCTGACGAATTGCCAAGATGATGACTTTTTGACAGCAATATTTTACCAGTTTGACTGAATAACCGAACTGAGTACATTTTGACAGCAATATTTTACCAGTTTGACTGAATAACCGAACTGAGTACATTTTGACAGCAATATTTTACCAGTTTGACTGAATAACCGAACTGAGCACATTCTGACAGTTATATTACCAGTTTGACTGAATAACCGAACTGAGTGCGTTTTGACAGAAATTCTCCATATTTGACAGTGAGAAAGTCACGCCGATGCCGGAATTGAAAGAAGTTCACTGCGGGATCACCATAGCCCGTGCTACTGGGAACTTTTTGTTCCAGGTAGCGAATCTTTAACAACAAAGTGAAAGAATTACTCTTCTTTCACTGAGAAAGATCTCGTGTGATCGCTTGCTGGCAAATATATTTCTCAGCTGAAGGAAGAGACACGGAATTGGATTTATTTCTATTGTTACACTGCTGCTCTGAGGAGAAAACAACTTGACAGTCGGAGGAGACGAGTTGACAGCGTCTTGACAGTCGGAAGAGACAAGTTGACAGCGTCTTGACAGTCAGAGGAGACGAGTTGGCAGCATCTTGACAGTCAGAGGAGACGAGTTGGCAGCATCTTGACAGTCAAAAGAGACGAGTTGGCAGCGTCTTGACAGTCAAAAGAGACGAGTTGGCAGCGTCTTGACAGTCAAAAGAGACGAGTTGGCAGCATCTTGACAGTCGGAGGAGACGAGTTGACAGCATCTTGACAGTCAGAGGAGACGAGTTGGCAGCATCTTGACAGTCAGAGGAGACGAGTTGGCAGCATCTTGACAGTCAGAGGAGACGAGTTGGCAGCATCTAGACAGTCAGAGGAGACGAGTTGATAGCATCTTGACAGTCAGAGGAGACGAGTTGGCAGCATCTTGACAGTCAGAGGAGACGAGTTGGCAGCGTATTCACAGTCAAAAGAGACGAGTTGGCAGCATCTTGACAGTCGGAGGAGAAGAGTTGACAGCGTCTTGACAGTCGGAGGAGACGAGTTGACAGCGTCTTGACAGTCGGAGGAGACGAGTTGACAGCGTCTTGACAGTCGGAGGAGACGAGTTGACAGCATCTTGACAGTTAAAAGAGACGAGTTGACAGCGTCTTGACAGTCAAAAGAGACGAGTTGACAGCATCTTGACAGTCAAAAGAGACGAGTTAGCAGCATCTTAACAGTCAAAAGAGACGAGTTGACAGCGTATTAACAGTCAAAAGAGACGAGTTGGCAGCATCTAAACAGTCAAAAGAGACGAACTGACAGATTCTTGACCGTCGGAGGTGAGCTGACACCGTCTTGACAGTCGAAGATAAGTTGTCAACTTCTTGACAATCAAAGAGAAGCTAACTTGTCCATCATTAATCTTCTCGACTTCAAAAATAACAAATTCTAAATCACGCGTTTCAATGTCTAAATATTTTAGTGGCCGTGGCATTATTTTTGTCATATTCTAAAACATTCGGTGTAATTAAATAACTTAATTAATAACTTCTTAATTAATAACTAACAATTAAAATAACTTCTCTGATTCTACTTTTGACGAAAAAAAAGGTAGTTTGAACTTTCCCAAAACTTTTATCATCAGCATGAATGATAAGTTGAATGGATCATTCCTTTTTGTATCGTAATTAATTTATGTCCAGGAATACAATGAGGCCAATAGTTTCTAGGATACAATGAGGCCAGTAGTTTCTAGGATACAATGAGACCAATAGTTTCTAGGATACAATGAAGTCAATAGTTTCTAGGATACAATGAGTCCAATAGTTTCTAGGATACAATGAGACCAATAGTTTCTAGGATACAATGATACCAATAGTTTCTAGGATACAATGAGCCCAATAGTTTCTAGGATACAATGATACCAATAGTTTCTAGGATACAATGAGGCCAATAGTTTCTAGGATACAATGAGCCCAATAGTTTCTAGGATACAATGATACCAATAGTTTCTAGGATACAATGAGGCCAATAGTTTCTAGGATACAATGAGCCCAATAGTTTCTAGGATACAATGAGGCCAATAGTTTCTAGGATACAATGAGCCCAATAGTTTCTAGGATACAATGAAGTCAATAGTTTCTAGGATACAATGAGACCAATAGTTTCTAGGATACAATAAGGCCAATAGTTTCTAGGATACAATGAGACCAATAGTTTGTAGGATACAATGAGACCAATAGTTTCTAGGATACAATGAAGTCAATAGTTTCTAGGATACAATGAAGTCAATAGTTTCTAGGATACAATGAGGCCAATAGTTTCTAGGATACAATGAGGCCAATAGTTTCTAGGATACAATGAGGCCAATAGTTCCTAGGATACAATGAGACTAATAGTTCGTACAATACAATGAGACGAATAGTTCCTAGAGAACATGATAATGAAGAAAACTGTGAGGTCTTTATGAGGTGAGTCGGGTGTGTGGGAGGTGTGAGAAGTGAGGAATGAGTAAGCCCCAGCTCACTCATACCTGTTATCCCTCATAATATCTACCCCTCATAATATCAACTCTCATAATATCTACCCCTCATAATATCTACCCCCTCTCCCTTCCCCCCCCCCTCATCATACTAACTCCTTCTCCTCACAGCACGAGGCGGAATATCAGGAACTGGTAAGGGTCTCAGGGCGGCCATTTTGTCGACATGTCGGGGGTGGGGTGGTGGGGGGGGGGTCATGTCATGGCTGCCTACAGTGCCATAGGGGAGGCCGTGGCACTGTGCCTGGCACTCACCATCACCTCACACCCGCTGATCAACACGGGGTCGTTTAATCAATCCAACTTGTCTTGCATTCTCACTACATTGCAGTATCTGCGGTTCGCTGTATAACTGGGTTACGATATCATTGGTGTGTGTATGCAACTGACTTGCTATATCACTGGTGTGTGTATGCAACTGACTTACGATATCATTGATGTGTGTATGCAACTGACTTGCGATATCATTGGTGGACGTATGCAGCTGACTTACGATATCACTGGTGGACGTATGCAGCTGACTTACGATATCACTGGTGGACGTATGCAGCTGACTTACGATATCACTGGTGTGCCTATGCAACTGACTTGCGATATCATTGATGTGCCTATGCTACTGACTTACGATATCACTGGTGGACGTATGCAACTGACTTACGATATCACTGGTGTGCTTATGCAACTGACTTACGATATCATTGATGTGTGTATGCAACTGACTTTCGATATCATTGGTGTGCGTATGCAACTGACTTTCGATATCATTGGTGTGCGTATGCAACTGACTTACGATATCATTGATGTGTGTATGCAACTGACTTATGATATCATTGATGTGTGTATGCAACTGACTTACGATATCATTGATGTGGGAATGCAACTGACTTACGATATCATTGATGTGTGTGTATGCAACTGACTTACGATATCATTGATGTGGGAGTGCAACTGACTTACGATATCACTGGTGGGGTATGCAACTGACTTACGATATCACTGATGTGCCTTTGCAACTGACTTACGATATCACTGCTTTGCAATACTACTGATTTACGATACATACTATGACAGTACATAGATCTATTGTGATAACTGCATATAACTGCTCTGATAGTACATATAATTATTATGATAGTACATATAAATACTATGATAGTACATATAATTACTCTGATAGTACATATAACCACTATGATAGTACATATAAGTACTACAGATGGAAGTACGAAATATGTACTATTGCCCCCCCCCCATACCATAAAAAGGTCGACGTTTTGTACCATTAAATCTGTAGATAGCCCAAGAAAGGAAGGCACATGCTAAGCCTAACTTTTCCTAGGCCTAAAGTAGTGCATATGTGTGCTAAATCAGGTCTAATATGGTGTGTTAGTTAGGCTTAGGATTGCTTTTAGGCCTAGGGGGAGGCTAGTTTAGGTTTAGTTAAAAAAAATTTGGCCTATGCCTTTTAGAATTCTAATTTGCACGAATGCCGAACTGTTCGTGTTCGAACTATTGCACGAACGGCTATTGGCTCAGTTTTTTTTTTTAGAGTCTGGGGTTCGAGGTTTTAGTCCAATTTTTGCAACCTGGAAGTGTAAACACATGAAATATTATATATATATTTTTAAATGCACGAAGGTTCTTTTTTTTTATGGAGACCATTAGTACCGTGACCCAGAGGCAAGGGTCTGGCTGGTATGGGTAGGAGTACCCTGCACGACTGGGCATTTGAGTGGGGGGGAGGGTGTGCCCCATGTAATATTCGGAGGAGCCATGGTGTTCTCTTCTGTAATTAATTCGTATGCCTTTAGGAGGCCTTCTAAATAGATTTAGGAGGCCTGGTCGATGACCGGGCCGCGGGGACGCTAAGCCCCGAAATCATCTCAAGGTAGCCTTTCATGGTACAGAATTGTATAGAAACCATTGGAAAGCTTGACAATTTTTGGGGGGTCAAAAGTCCTCTCCTGAAAGAATTCAGAGCATCTGATAGAAACAATATCTAAATACCTTTTTTCTTTGACTCTAATGTACTACTTATATGATACACGATGGATTGAAAGACGCGATTCTCTCCTTCGTTACAAGGGGCCAGATTCACGAAGTAGTTACGCAAGTACTTACGAACATAGGGGCAGGATTCACGAAGCAGTTACGCAAGTATTTACGAATACAGGGGTCAGATTCACGAAGCAGTTACGCAAGTACTTACGAACGTGTACATCGTTTCTCAATCTTTGACGGCTTTAGTTACATTTATTAAACAGTTTACAAGCATGAAAACTTGCCAATCAACTGTTGTTATTGTTATAAACAGCCTTCTGGTGCTTCGGAGCTCATTAACTGTTTAATGATTGTAAACAAAGCCGCCAAAGATTGGGGAAAGATGTACAGGTTCGTAAGTATTTGCGTAACTGCTTCGTGAATCAAGCCCAAGGACCTTAATGTGGCAGTTGGTTGCATCCTTGAAGACGCTGCTTGTTAAGTGTCATTATAGACTTTCTTCAGTGTCCTCTGCTCCTGTGTTCTGATGTCAAGAGTCGTAAGTCAGTTATTGTACTATGAGCTTATCATTTATTAATACTAATTTGCAGAGGAAAATACTTTCATTGCAAGGTGGCCATCTTTACATTTCCAGAGACAGCAATCAAGTACACAGCGCAGGCGATGGGTCACAATAACGTGGCTAAAGTATGTTGACCAGACCACACACTAGAAGGTGAAGGGACGACGACGTTTCGGTCCGTCCTGGACCATTCTCAAGTCGATTGTGAATGGTCGACAATCACAATCGACTTGAGAATGGTCCAGGACGGACCGAAACGTCGTCGTCCCTTCACCTTCTAGTGTGTTGTCTGGTCAGAATCAAGTACACAGTGATTTCAGTGACTGTATTTCACAAACAGAGATCTTATCAAGTATTCTACACAACATTAGAGTTGATCAAGGTTTGTTGTTGTTAAAGATTCGCTACCTGGAACAAGAAGTTCCAAGTAGCACGGGCTATGGTGAGCCCGTAGTGGATGATAAGATCAAGGTATTAGTGATGTATTTCACGATTCAAATCCTGAGAGATTCGTGTACATTTTGTACAATTTGGTTATTCACCTGAATAACATTATATTACTGCATATCCAGTCAATAGACCTTGTAGACTAATAGACATGAGGATGTTAAACCTCTACACTAACTGTATTCTAGTGATCTTACTATGGCTGTAGTAGACTTTAAGCCACTATTTTGTTGTTAAAGATTCGATACCTGGAACAAGAAGTTCCAAGTAGCACGGGCTATGGTGAGCCCGTAGTGGATGTTAAACGCTAAGCCAGAAAGTCCATGTAGGACTTGGCAGGGATATGAGGACAAGGTGCTGGGATATGAGGACAAGGTGCTGGGATATGAGGACAAGGTGCTGGGATATGAGGACGAGGTGCTGGGATATGAGAACAAGGCCCTAGGATATGAGGACAAGGTGCTGGGATATGAGGACAAGGCCCTGGAATATGAGGACAAGGTGCTGGGATAGGAAGTCAAAGAACTCGAATATGAGGACAGGGAGCTGAAATGTAAGGACCAAGAACCTGGAATATCAGGCCAAGAACCTGGAATATCAGGCCAAGAACCTGGAACATGGGAACAAGGAGCTGTGATATGACTAAATGAAAGAACTGTACCCAACCTCCTGGACTATATAGAAGAATAGAACGCCGACCATGCATGAAGCGAGGCTGTTGCTCTACCCACCATTCCAGGTCGCTGGAAATATCATAACATATTGCTTACGGAGCCTCATTTCAGCTAACTGTTGGGAATTTAGCCAATTGTTAAACTAATGTTTATAGTTTGTATCGAAACATTGCTGGTATAAAGTTTACAAGCTGGCTTAGGGCAACCTTTTGAGGGTTAAATTTGTTCATTATATTGTTTACGTAATGCTGGACACTGAACTCTCTTGTCAACAACACAAATTGTTACTACCCCTAGTTTGGAACCAGAAATTTTTGCTAGTACTAAATTTTTGCTAGTGCTAGTTTTTGAGGCAGAAATTGTTACTAGCTGTAGGTTTTTGAGGCAGAAATTGTTACTAGTTGTAGGTTTTTGAGGCAGAAATTGTTACTAGTTGTAGGTTTTTGAGGCAGAAATTGTTACTAGTTGTAGGTTTTTGAGGCAGAAATTGTTACTAGCTGTAGTTTTTGAGGCAGAAATTGTCATTAGCTGTAGTTTTTGAGGCAGAAATTGTCATTAGCTGTAGTTTTTGAGGCAGAAATTGTTACTAGTTGTAGTTTTTGAGGCAGAAATTGTTACTAGTTGTAGTTTTTGAGGCAGAAATTGTTACTAGTTGTAGTTTTTGAGGCAGAAATTGTTACTAGTTGTAGGTTTTTGAGGCAGAAATTGTTACTAGTTGTAGGTTTTTGAGGCAGAAATTTTTACTAGCTGTAGTTTTGAGTCGTCCTCCACCCAATTGTATACACATGACGTCTTGTACATGGAGTACTGGCTGAACAACCAGCAACTGCCTGGAACTCTCCTCAAGGAACATTATTCCAAAGCACTTTACAGTAACTCTACTGACTCACCTGGAAACGAAACACCAAAGTCCTGCAGGCGATGAGTCACAATAACGTGGCTAAAGTATGTTGACCAGACCACACACTAGAAGGTGAAGGGACGACGACGTTTCGGTCCGTCCTGGACCATTCTCAAGTCAATTGTGACCACTCAGGACGGACCGAAACGTCGTCGTCGTCCCTTCACCTTCTAGTGTGTGATCTGGTCATCCCAAAGTCCTGGAATATCTCCTGGGCTTTGGAGTACTCTTGATCAAGTTGATTGTTGTTGTTTTAGATTCAGCTGCACGAAAAGTAAGTCCAGAGCAGCACGGGCTATGGTGAGCCCGTAGTGGACTAACCTGGCACAGAAGCGGGCCAAATAGCACGGGCTATGGTAAGCCCGTAGAGGACTTACCTGGCACAGGAGCGGGCCAAGTAGCACGGGCTATAGTGAGCCCGTAGTGGACTTACCTGGCACAGGAGCGGGGCTGTGACTTGATCTACTCAAGTACTCTCTTCTATTTCCCATCTACGCTCAATTATTTTATCTCTCTACTGTACTGATATCCATTTAAATTGTTTAGTTGCAAATTCTTTGTTTATATTTTAAAGTTAATTGTAGTGTTAGTATTTTCTGTTCAATATTCATTTAAACTTTACCATTTTTGCAGAACATATTTTTGGTATAAATTTATCTATGTCACTTCAATCAGCGTTCTGAATGTAATATAGCATTTTCCAGGCTAATATAGCATCAACCAGGCTGTTTGAGCAGCCGCGTCCAACAGCCTGGTTGATCAGTCCAGCAACCAGGAGGCCTGGTCGACGACCGGGCCGCGGGGACGCTAAGCCCCGGAAGCACCTCAAGGTAACCTCAAGGTAAGGTAGCAGAGACAGGGAATTAAACCTCTTATCAGGTATCACCTTAATGCATTGTTAATGTATTAATGTATTAATATATTATTAATGTATTAATTAATGTATTATTAATTACCTCAAGCAAACACCGTGATGTTAGTGCAGTAAACCGAAGTGTTCTTTTGTTATAGCAACAAACACCTGGTTAAAAAGATAACTCAACTATTTAACTATTTTAACTAACTGTTTTAGATATCCACCAGAGAAGTGGTGGTAGTGTACTTACCACCAGGAGCTAGTATGCTCTAATGATATCAGAACTAGAGACACCTGTGGAGGCTCTCTCTCCCGCTATCCCGAGCCTCTGTACCTATCCCTCAACAAACTCCTGAGATATCATCGATATAATTCTCTCACTTAAAACCTTTCGGAGATATCAACTTTATAAATAAAGCCTAAAGAGCCGTAACTCCTGCCATAACATTACAGTAAATCGATTGAACTCCGATTCTTCCTTGATATCATTGAATATGATATCATTGATATCATATCACAATGATATCTTCTTTGATATCATTGAAAATTTTCAGTGAGCGGTGATCTCATTCAAAAGAACAATATTCAACCAATATCAGCCCTGTTCTCCTTGACCAAAATATTTAAAAAGCTAATGTACAAGCAGCTTCACGCCTGCCTAATTAAACGTTATATATTTAATTCTTGCCAATATGGCTGCAGACCCGCAATAAAAGAACCAATGTTGCTTGAATTATTATGCTTGACTTGATACATACAGCTCTTGACAAAAATGAATCCTACATCGCTTTAGACTCGCAATGAAAGACATTTTTTTTACACAGGTAATAACATTAACCTTCTCTAACTGAGCTACTATGGAATCTGAGGTCACACTCTATAATACGTACTCACGTAGTTGGGCTTGCGGGGGTTGAGCTATGGCTCTTTGGTCCCGCCTCTCAACTGTCAAATCAACTGGTGTACAGGTTCCTGAGCCTACTGGGCTCTATCATATCTACATTTGAAACTGTGTATGGAGTCAGCCTCCACCTCATCACTGCCTAATGCATTCCATCTGTTAACTACTCTGACACTGACAAAATTCCTTCCGATCTTACCTCAGCTATGCCAGTGTGTTGCTGAGAATGATGCTACTTCTCTCACACTGCTAATTAACAATGGTGTTCCTCAGGGCAGTATATACTTGGTCCACTCCTCTTTCTCAGTTACATCAGTGACCTACAAATGCCTCTTGACACCTGAAGCAAATTCTATATGCTGAACCTTCATGTTCTCAGAGGCAGCCACAACACCACTACGGGCTCACCATCGCCCGTACTACTTGGAACTTCTTGTTACAGGTAGCGAATCTTTAACAACAACAACAACAAACACAACACCACCGTCTATGCTAACACAGTGCTAACTGAACTAAAAACAGGTTCTATTTCCGGGTCTGAAGCGAATTACACTTGCTGATGATTTAAACCTTAATTTTCTCAAATGCAAATCCATTAACTCTGACATAGTGAATACTGAACTAAACAAAAGTCAATGTTTGGCTGACAAAACGCATCCCTAAAATTAAAACAAAAGTACGATTGATTGTTTGATATCAAGTCCACAAATCAAATTACGCTAATTAACTTTAACCAGATAGAGAATAGAGCAGATGACAAATTCCTTGGTGTTCACATTTATATCAAATTGAATTTCAATTGCCAAATACACAATATATATATATATTATATATATATATATATATATATATATATATATATATATATATATATATATTATATATATATATATATATATATATATATATATATTTATTTTATATATATATATATATATATATATATATATATATATATATATATATATATATATAAAATCTTGAACAGTAGGCATTCTCTTCAAGATCCGAATCAACGTACCTCTCCACTTTGAATAACAAAGTAGCAACACTTTGTTATTTACTCATTTATCCACATCTCATGCCTGGGGGGATTTACAACCTGAAAATTCCTTCCTTACTTACTTAACATAATTTAAAAAAATAGAGAAAAAACAAACCCCTGACAGCATTCAGCACCTTTACTGCACTCCTTGACTATGTTAAATATACAAATCACTTTACAGACTCTTTAAGTATACTTAAGTGTATGAAATAAACCCTGAACTACATTACTTATCTTGGCTTCAAAGGCTGTAACAGAAATTTCACACAGAAATCACAATTGCGTGATGCATCAAATAAACAAATCCACAAGAGTCGTGACGAGGATTTGAAAACTCAGTCGATTAAGGCAGTGTCTGGGATGCTCTCGGATGCAAGTTCGATTCTTCGTCACGGCCCCTTGTGGATTTCTTTCATGTAACAGAAATCTTGGGCACTACATGAGAAACAAATATCTATTTGATATTCCTAGAATACGGACACAATGAAAGCAGAACTGCAATGCATATTAAGAGTCCTTAATTGTGCAATCACCACACGAATGAAATTAAATCCTGTACTTCTCTCAACCAGTTCAAAAGAGAAACTAGGTAATATCTAATTAACATAATGTAAATAATTTAACTCAACATTCCCCCCAAATAAAGCAGTTTGGGTTTGATCGTATTGTAAATGTTGAATACTATATCTGTTCAATTAACTATCACTTGCATATTGTATAGCATTGGTGAAATTTCTTGAATAAATTAGTACATGTTAGCTTCTCGTTTAACATTTAGTGTTAAATGCATTAAACCAATGAACACAACCTATGGACTCAATTATTTAAACTTAATTATTTTAAGTTATGCCAGAATCGCTACACATTTGTGAAGCTCGCTTGGAATTCATAACATACTTCAAAATAAATCAATTGATACATGACATCAATTCTAAGCTCTTCGTGATGCATTAACAAACATCAATGATGAAACAGTGAATATACGTGTCAAATGACTGTGAAATTCAACACTTTCAGTTAAGTTTAACATAAGGAGGAATAAGGCAGCAGTGGCTGATGTCTTGAAGAAATAATTCACAAAAGAACGATATCATTTTATCCTTATAGTGATAAGGGAATGCCAAGGCAGTCCCTTATCACTTGCTATCTAAACTATAACCAATATATCAACGTGATGGCAAGAAGTACATTTAAGAATGAGTTAGTGTAGAGTGCTCTAGCAGGTCTCCAGGATAGAATAGATCTCCAGGCAGGTCTCCAGGATAGAATAGGAGTCTCCAGGAGACCTATTCTATCTCCAGGATCGAATAGATCTCCAGGCAGGTCTCCAGGATAGAATATAACAACCAGTTAACATGGATACACCCTGCTGGATACTGGATACTATCAAGGAGTTATTTTCACAATAAGTTGGCTTTTAAACAAATAACTTAAAGCCCGTCAAAATGAGATCCTTGTGACATGAGCTCTTTTCAAAATTATTATGATCCTCATTAGTCCTTGAATCTGCCTGTTGATGGAAAAGAATACAAATTCATGTTATTTACAGAATCACAATTAAAACCTCTACAATTCATGACAATCAGATCGTTACAATTGGAGGTTAACAAAGCAACCACACTGCAGCGACAAGCATACATTGAGGTTACCTTGAGGTGCTTCGGGGCTTATCGTCCCCGCGGCCCGGTCATCGACCAGGCCTCCTGGTTGCTGGACTGATCAACCAGCTGTTGGACGCGGCTGCTCGCAGACTGACGTATGAGTCACAGCCTGGTTGATCAGGTATCCGCATTGCATACTTCCTTATTCGTATATACTCCTATATACGTATATACTCCCTAATCACCAGTAATGTTCGTTAGACAATGTCTTAAAACGAGCTTGTACGATTAGCTTTATTTCATGGGCAAACAACAGATGATCTAAAATTATCTTTGTCCGTCAACTTAGGGTGGTTGGACAGCGACGGTCTCGCTTCTTGCAGGTCTTCGTTCGATTCCCGACGGTCTGGGTGGTGGGCAGTATTCCTTCATTCCATCCTCCTATTTCATCTTCTATCGTGTATTCTTTTTCCCTTCCTTCTGCATCAATACATGAGACTTTTCTCATGTTCCCTCTGTATTACCCTCTGTATTATACACTGTATTATGTATTTTGTCTGTCTCTATGGCTGGAGGTATTATACACTGTTGGAGGCCACTACCCTCTGTATTATACACTGTTGGAGGCCGCTACTCTCTGTATTATACACTGTTGGAGGCCACTACCCTCTGTATTATACACTGTTGGAGGCCGCTACCCTCTGTATTATACACTGTTGGAGGCCGCTACCCTCTGTATTATACACTGTTGTAGGCCACTAGCCTGTATTATACACTGTTGGTGGCCGCTACCCTCTGTATTATACACTGTTGGAGGCCGCTACCCTCTGTATTATACACTGTTGGAGGCCGCTACCCTCTGTATTATACACTGTTGTAGGCCGCTAGCCTCTGTATTATACACTGTTGGTGCCGCTACCCTCTGTATTATACACTGTTGGAGGCCGCTACCCTCTGTATTATACACTGTTGGAGGCTGCTACCCTCTGTATTATACACTGTTGGAGGCCGCTACCCTCTGTATTATACACTGTTGGAGGCCACTACCCTCTGTATTATACACTGTTGGAGGCCGCTACCCTCTGTATTATACACTGTTGGAGGCCGCTACCCTCTGTATTATACACTGTTGGAGGCCGCTACCTCTGTATTATACACTGTTGGAGGCCGCTACCCTCTGTATTATACACTGTTGGAGGCTGCTACCCTCTGTATTATACAGTGTTGGAGGCCGCTACCCTCTGTATTATACACTGTTGTAGGCCGCTAGCCTCTGTATTATACACTGTTGGAGGCCGCTACCCTCTGTATTATACACTGTTGGAGGCCGCTACCCTCTGTATTATACATTGTTGGAGGCCGCTACCCTCTGTATTATACACTGTTGGAGGCGCTACCCTCTGTATTATACACTGTTGGAGGCCGCTACCCTCTGTATTATACACTGTTGGAGGCCGCTACCCTCTGTATATACACTGTTGGAGGTAGCTACTCTCTGTATTATACACTGTCGGAGGCCGCTACCCTCTGTATTATACACTGTTGGTGGCCGCTACCCTCTGTATTATACACTGTTGGAGGCCGCTACTCTCTGTATTATACACTGTTGGAGGCCGCTACTCTGTATTATACACTGTTGGAGGCCGCTACCCTCTGTATTATACACTGGGAGGTCGCTACCCTCTGTATTATACACTATTGGAGGCCGCTACCCTCTGTATTATACACTGTTGGAGGCCGCTACTCTCTGTATTATACACTGTTGGAGGCTGCTACCCTCTGTATTATACACTGTTGGAGGCTGCTACCCTCTGTATTATACACTGTTGGAGGCTGCTACCCTCTGTATTATACACTGTTGTAGGCCGCTACCCTCTGTATTATACACTGTTGTAGGCCGCTACCCTCTGTATTATACACTGTTGGAGGCTGCTACCCTCTGTATTATACACTGTTGGAGGCTGCTACCCTCTGTATTAT
>WNGS01163947.1:5549322-5563262 GCA_020271785.1 Procambarus virginalis
TCGACACACTCCTTAGCACAGAAGAGCTGCACAAGGCCTTTTACGGGGCTATTCATGCCCGTGCCACCTCTTGGGATGGCTTAATCTTTATCAAGCATCAATCACAAAGCCTTTAAAAAGAAAAAAAAGCATCTCCGTGGGAAACAGAAAGATAGAAAACAAGATAAAGATTGTTTAAGATGATAATTAAGAAACCGCGCGTTAACAGAACGGCAGAAATCATTTTCTAAACACCATTCCTGCTATATGTAATTACGGTAAATAATTACGGTAAATATATGTGTAAATTACACATATTTAAATTGGAGTGTCCTCGGAAGGGCCAATAGGTCTTCTGTAGTGTTCCATATTAACATATTCTTATATTCTATGAGTTTTCATATTCTTATCAAAGCTCGTAGACGGGTAACAGCTAGTTCTTAATGCCTGTCAGCATGGATACCCAGGAAACTGTCTCCGTTGACGGGTACTCCAGGTGGGTACTGAGACAGGTGGGTACTAATAGTACCGCAGCTTGATAACAACACCCCATAACCAGTACGATAGATATTTAACCCAACGAGGATATCAAGAAGCAGTCTGATAGATATTTAACCCAATGAGGATATCAAGAAGCAGTCTGATAGATATTTAACCAATGAGGATATCAAGAAGCAGTCTGATAGATATTTAACCCAATGAGGATATCAAGAAGCAGTCTGATAGATATTTAACCAATGAGGATATCAGGAAGCAGTTTGATAGAGATTTAACCCAATGAGGATATCAAGAAGCAGTCTGATAGATATTTAACCCAATGAGGATATCAAGAAGCAGTCTGATAGATATTTAACCCAATGAGGATATCAGGAAGCAGTCTGATGGATATTTAACCCAATGAGGATATCAGGAAGCAATCTGATAGATATTTAACCCAATGAGGATATCAGGAAGCAGTCTGATAGATATTTAGGCCAGAGACGGTTTGACCGGTCACGTCTCGGACAAAATATTTTTGTCCAAGAATATTTTAGTTAAGAATGTCCTCTTCTCGAAGATAGGAAGCAATAGATATTAATTATTGTGATGGACATTTTGACACAGGGATATTTTGTCAACGGACATTTTACATATTGATGTGTAAATGTGTCTGACATTTTACACATTGGTGTGTAAATGTGTCTGACATTTTACACATTGATGTGTAAATCTGTCTGACATTTTACACATTTATGTGTAAATCTGTTTGACATTTTACACATTGATGTGTAAATCTGTCTGACATCTTACGCATTGATGTGTAAATCTGTCTGACATTTTACACATTGATGTGTAAATCTGTCGGACATTTTACACATTGATGTGTCAATGTGTCGGTCATTTCAGACCAGTTTAACTCAACAACCGACATTTTAAACTAATGTATATCTCCACAGCGGATAGTTTAAACCTACATATCGTCTCCATTTCCATCGGATCCTATTTAACGCAGTCAGTAAGCGCTCTACTTGACCATCCTATAGGAGCAGTCATATGGGATCTGTCACCTAATACGTCTTTAACGCGACGCATTAGATGACATGAAAGCATCGTCATAGTGCCGTTATCTGTACATCGGCATCATTAGGTTCGGCGGGTTGTTCGGGTTCATGCGTTGCTTGTTGGGCAAAACAGTCACATTTTGTACGGAGTGGCAGCTATAGAGACACAGGCTGGGGGACACATATGTGTCTGTGTCGTCGATAATTCCTCGTGGATATATGTAATACAATAGATCATTATACAATAGATCATTATACAATATAGCACAACATTAAACAATGGACTACAATACGTTAGACATTAATTAACCTTGTACACAGTTTCTCCATTAACTGTACTTCGGAAAGTACCTAAAATTGACTGGGCTCTTAACGAACTGGGGCCAGATTCACGAATCAGTTACGCAAGCACTTACGAACCCAGGGTCAGATTCACGGAGCAGTTACGCAAGCACTTACGAACCCAGGGCCACATTCACGGAGCAGTTACGCAATCACTTACGAACCCAGGGGGCAGATTCACGAAGCAGTTACGCAAGCACTTACGAACCTGTACATCTTTTCTCAATCTTTGGCGGCTTTGTTTACAATTATTAAACGGTTAATGAGCTCCGAAGCACCAGGAGGCTGTTTATAACAATAACAACAGTTGATTGGCAAGTTTTCATGCTTGTAAACTGTTTAATAAATGTAACCAAAGCCGTCGAAGATTGAGAAAAGACGTACACGTTCGTAAGTACTTGCGTAACTGCTTCGTGAATCTGGCTCCCTGTGTTCGTAAGTGCTTGCGTAACTGCTTCGTGAATCTGGCTCCCTGTGTTCGTAAGTGCTTGCGTAACTGCTTCGTGAATCTGGCTCCCTGTGTTCGTAAGTGCTTGCGTAACTGCTTCGTGAATCTGGCTGGCTCCTGGCTGCTAATGAGAGAGTTGAAGAGTTTTGGCAGTACTCAGCCAACAGCGTTGCTTGCCGACGTGTAGCGGTGTGTGTGTGTGTACTCACCTATTTGTACTCACCTATTTGTGCTTGCGGGGGTTGAGCTTTGGCTCTTTGGTCCCGCCTCTCAACTGTCAATCAACCGGTGTACAGATTCCCGAGCCTACTGGGCTCTATCATATCTACACTTGTGTGTGTGTGTGTGTGTGTGGTGTCGGCTCTTGGGTGCTGCCACCACAACTTCTGTCCATGCTGTACAAAACCAATTGGGCTTAGTTATTCAAACTGAGCCCAATTGCTACGGCAGGGTTTCGTCTCACTAGGAGCGTCATGGATCCATCCGCGACCTTCCTGTATTGTTAAGTTAATTGTGATAATTAGTTGAAATTAGACTGAAGGTTTCGACTGATCTTTTGATGCCCGTAATTATATTATTGTTATTTATTAAATTGTAGCGATTATTTTACAAGCTGTCATCTAATGCTTAATGATGTCGTCGTCTAATGCTTAATGATGATGTCGTCTGATGTCGTCTAAAGCATTAGACGACATCAGTCGTCTAATGCTATAGTTTACTAGATTTACTAGCGTCTTACTGGACCGATGATATATCTTACTGGACCGCTGATATATCTTACTGGTCCGCTGATATATCTTACTGGACCGCTGATATATCTTACTGGTCCGCTGATATATCTTACTGGTCCGCTGATATATCTTACTGGTCCGCTGATATATCTTACTGGTCCGCTGATATATCTTACTGGTCCGCTGATATATCTTACTGGACCGATGATATATCTTACTAGACCGCTGATATATTTTACTGGACCGCTGATATATCTTACTGGACCGCTGATATATCTTACTGGACCGCTGATATATCTTACTGGACCGCTGATATATCTTACTGGACCGCTGATATATCTTACTGGACCGCTGATATATCTTACTGGTCCGATGATATATCTTACTGGACCGCTGATATATCTTACTGGACCGCTGATATATCTTACTGGACCGCTGATATATCTTACTGGACCGCTGATATATCTTACTAGACCGCTGATATATTTTACTGGACCGCTGATATATCTTACTGGACCGCTGATATATCTTACTGGACCGCTGATATATCTTACTGGACCGCTGATATATCTTACTGGACCGCTGATATATCTTACTGGACCGCTGATATATATATATATATATATATATATATATATATATATATATATATATATATATATATATATATATATATATATATATATATATATATATACACCAATAGCAGTAGCCTCTCATTGACCTGTAGGCCTTTTTTGTTCATTGTCCTCTGTTTATCAAATTTATTCCAGTTACTCTTTACGCCTAGGCTTAATAAATGTTGAATTACAGCCTTATAGCTGATTTGTCACGGGAGCCGGAATGACCTCTCGTTGCTATGTTGCACAAGCGGGTACGCCTTTGGATCTTGTATCTATCGGATCTATCTATCTATTGGCTAACTCGCCTCATTTTTTCCTGTCTTTTTATCTAAGAAGCTTCCTTAGTTTTCCTTGTACTTCATTTCACTCAACTCTGGGACCAGTCTCATGGTATATCTCTGGGATAGTTTGATTTGCCGTCGTGTGTTGAGATAAGTGGCTGCGGGAAGCTCCCTAGACCAGCCAGGCTGTGGTGGATATGTGGGTGATGCGGCCCGCTCCTGAGCAACAGCCTGTTGGACCAAGTTATCACAAGTCAAGCCTGGTCACAGGCTGGGCTTAGGGAGTAGAAGAACTCCCGAAACCCTCCCTTTCTCCAGGTATAGTCCAGGTAAGAATAAATGTCTTACATTTTATAAATTGTGTTATAAAGACATTCGCTTATTTACTTGTTAGTTGTCCTTACAAGAAATATTGACGTGATTGTAAGATATACAATCAAAGAATGAGTGAGGATACTCATCCTCACAAGCAAGCAGGTCTACGGGATACTGTAAACCAACAAGCCTGTAGGGAGAACTTGTATACTACCAGCTGGATACTTGTTCTTGATAAGAAATTACTGTTGCACACAGATGACTTGTTAAGAAACAAATTTAAATCCTGTGTTCGTAGTTCCCATGTTACATGAACTGTGTTCCTAGTGAGTGGAACGCCACGCTAACCCCTGAATCAGCTCATGATATAGAAGTCCTATTTATATTCCTATTTATGTCTTAGCAGTTCTTCATATAATGCTATATATTCCTTGGAAATTCTATAATTTCTATACATTTATGCTATATTTAGTTTAGGTAAATTTTATCCGCCAAATTTGATAATAGGTTTTTGTCAATATATATTTGACTTCAGAAAATAAAAATATGTTATTCGAATTAAAATGTCGAAACGTACATTTTACGACTGTACACTTTTCGGTTCAACCATTGTAATGATTTCTTCGTATTTGTTATGTGAAAAGATTCTAAAATTAGAACCTAGATAGGCCTGGTCGAGGACCGGGCCGCGGGGATGCTAAGCCCCGAAACCATCTCAAGGTATCTAAAGGTAACCTTTCCTTTTTATAATTCTGGGAGTTGCCATTTCTTTATTGTACATAGACAGTGTGATTGCCTTACCCCCTTCGGTTACTTTCATTACCTTACATTTAGCTGGGTTGAAGTCGAGTAGCCATCGTTCATATCATCCAGTGTTTATCAAGGTCCTCGCTATTACTTATTCTATAAAGCGGTTTGGCATCCGCGAACGTCGACATGTTGGAGTCTGCTTCTTAGGCCAGGCCATATGCCTATTTCCGAAGGTGTTGTTGTTGTTGTTGTTGTTGTTGAAGATTCAGCTACTCGGAACAAAAGTTGCAAGTAGCACGGGCTATGGTGAGCCCGTAGTGGACTTACCTGGTACAAGGAGCGGGACAAGTAGCACAGGCTATGGTGAGCTCGAAGTGAACTTACCTGGCACAGGAGCGGGCCAAGTAGCACGACCTATGGTGAGCCTGTAGTGGACTTACCTGGCACAGGAGCGGGCCAAGTAGGACGGCCTATGGTGAGCCCGTAGTGGACTTCTCCAACTAATTACTCATGGCCTCCGGTTTACCATTGTCCCGTTACAGCAGTTTCGGGTTGGTGGAAAAGCCTCATTGTGGCACAGTGTTAATGGCCTTCTGGCAGTCTAGAAGACTGCATACGACCCGTCCTCCTTTCCTGTTTGATCACTGTTATAACTCTAACCAAGTGTATTAGGCAGCATTTCCATTTGCTGAATCCATGAATCCATTTATATTATTGATAGATTTAATGAGATCAACACTTAATACTAAGCAAAAATTAAGCTAACATATATATATGAATTGTTAAAAAAAATAGCAAAAGATATGCATTGCTCAGGAGATTCTTATTGATGAAATGCACAAACTCGAATTCTGGAAACTCCCCCAAAATTGATTTCAAAATGTCGAATTGGATGTTTCCTTCGAAATACAAACAAATCTAATTTACACACAGAAATCACAATAGCCTGATGCATCAAATGAACCAATCTACAAGGGCCGTGACGAGGATTCGAACCTGCGTCCGTGAGCATCCCAGACACTGCCTTAATCGACTGAGCTACGACATGGTCAAAGAGTTGAAACCGAAGTTCTACTGAACTTACTGGATCTTCGTCACGGCCGTTGTGGATTTGTTAAATCTAATTTACGCTTTGTAAAGAGAGATATGATGTTATTCTTGACAGGTAAAATAGTTTAAACCAAATTATCTTTTCTATTAAAATTAGAATTACCTGAAATCGGTATACCTGGACCTACTCAAAAAATGTTCAGCTTGCCTTCTGAACATCCAGGCGTGAACAAAATGTTCCAGGAAGGTTGTTTCCTAGATTTCCTGGAACAAAATGTTCCAGGAAGAAGCGCCAGGCTGGACTCTGCACAAACCTGGTGCTGGAACAAGACCAAAGGAGCTAGTTGCCTGGACAATAGAGGCGGTCTGACAAGAGGATGTGCACAATCAAGAGCTCCAGAGGACGACGTGGCGGTTCACTACTTTCCTACACAACTCTAGGTTGTGTTGGAAAGTAGTGAACACCACAAGGAAATTGAGAGGAAGCAGGCAGATGAGGAACAGTAGAATCAATAATCAAGTAGTTGAACGGCTGGACTCCATATCCCCATATTCCGTTCTGATTCGTTTTTGTGCAACATTTGTGCAATATTGCCATTGCTGCTGATCCTGGAGTTGATGTTCTTCAAAGTCTTCACATATTCTGCCAAAAGGTCTGACAATATGAAAACCCATGGATCGGCTTCTGTCGTTGTGAGCCCTCTTGCTGTCCACCAAGAAGCAGATCATGCAATCCTGTTGCTGAGAATGATAGCTGTGGCTCCTGGCGGTGATATATGAATCTTAGAAATAGTAATGTCTTGCGAACTTTGTACCTTCCCTCTTGAAGAACTCACGGAGCCTCTTCAGGACATCCGGTAAGTCTTAACAAACTCATTTACTACTCAAATACACTGACTCTTTACACATGGAGGAAAAGTTGAAGAAATTCCATACACAGGCCAGTATGTAATGAATGGCGGAGCTCTTCTACATCGCGCTTCGTGGCGTGAAGATGACATGTATGGAGAAAATGGCAAACTCCCATACCGATTTCCATCTGAAAACCTGTGGATGAGTTTTGTTTTTTGATAGGAAGAGCAGCTCTCCTGTGAGAGAGGACGCAGCCCACCGACGACGCCCCGCCGTGATGAGCAGGAATGCGAATCTGACTCCCAGCAGGAAGCTTCGTGGCCACCAGGAACACATGTCCAACGACTTGCAAGAAATTATTTCCTCCCTCGCAGGGGAATGGTTGAGGAAGACAGGTGTTCTGTGCACACCTCAGGTGGGGAGGAGGATTGGGACATGACACGTCAACAGTACTAGGGGGGGATGGTACAGACTTGCTGATTCTTCTTTTGTACCATGCCAGAGACATCACCTGATTCCCCTTTTGTACCATGCCAGAGACACCACCTGATTCCTCTTTTGTACCATGCCTGGGACACCACCTGATTCTCCATTCGTATAGAAGATGATTCAGCTGCAGCTAAATCATCTTGTTATACCGAGTATTTGCCTGCTCTCGTCTCGTCCACACAGCACCACAACATTCACACACATTTTAATACAAGACTCTGGAAGCTTACAAAAGAGAGGATCAAAACAGAAGAGTGAGATTGGAATGTAAGGAATAATTCCCACTCCTCACCCCCCCCCCCAAGAGGCTGTGGTAGCAGCTCCGGATTAGCTACTCCTCATGGTCCCCTAATCCTGCAAGATGAAACTTGCAATCTTAACCATGTGGATGGTTAACGTGGCACAGTTTAAGGTTGCACAGTTTAAGGTTGCACAGTTTAAGGTGGCACAGAATGATACGGCACAGTGCATTTGCCCTGTTCAGCCGCTCGTTTCGAGGGGCAAATCAGTGGTTGCGATAACAGTTCAGTGGTTTCGATAACAATTCAGTTACCGGTAACGAATGTGAGGGCAGTGACGAAGAGGATTATCTGCTGTATGTCTGTAATCAAGCAACTGGGCCGCGGGGACACTAAAGCCCCGAAATCATCTCAAGATAACCTCAAGAAGTAATCACTTCTGCAATAAACAGGACTTTAAAACAGAAACTAAAATAAATGAGTTTTTTCTTGAATTTATAATTTTGTACCAAGTTATGTGAGATCATAATTACCTGATAAATGGTCGTGTTGTATAGTGTTAGAAACATAATTTTTATTTAGATTATTTTACCTGTCAAGAAAAAACAATTTACGCTCGGCGAAGCGTAAATTTGATTTGTTTTTTTGTATATCGTAAGAACCGGTCAATCCGCCATTTTGAAATCCAACTTTGAGGGTGTTCCCGTGGTCCAATTTTGTATTTATTCAGCAATGGTTCCAGAGCTGGAACCATTGGAGCTGGAACCATTGGAGCTGGAACCTGGAACACCAAGGAACCGTTTAGAAAGCTGAAGCAATTTTGCCCAGGTCTAAATGGAAAGCGTTTGGACTAATTGTGCACAAGTTGGAGCTTATCTTCATTAATCATATTACATTCTGTGACCCATTGAAAGACCTGATTTACATCAGATTGGAGGTTTGTTGTGTCCTCTATGTTGTCTACTCGCATAAAAATCCTAGTGTCATCTGCAAAGGATGATACAGTGCTATAGTGTGTGTCCTTGTCTCTGTCCGATAATAAGATGGGAAAGAGTACTGGAGAGGGCTGTATTGGAGTACTGGAGGGGATCCGGTAAACAGATCCTGTTGCTGAGTACATATGGGTATACTGTTAATGTGTTGCAGAGTACATATGGGTATACTGTTAATGTGTAGCAGAGTACATATATGTATACTGTCTACGGGGACTTTTATATCCAGTGGGGTTAGGGCGACTTCTGATATGTGATGTAATAGTCATCTTGAGAGAATTTCGGGGCTTTAGTGTCCTCGCGGCCCGGTCCACGACCAGGCCTCCACCCCCCAGGAAGCAGCCCGTGACAGCTGACTAACACCCAGGTACCTATTTATTGCTAGGTAACAGGGGCATCAGGGTGAAATCAACTCTGCCCATTGTTTCTCCCCGGTGCCCGGGATCGAACCCTGGACCACAGGATCACGCGTCCAGTGTTCTGTCCGCTCAGCCGTCGGCTCCCGGTACTGAAGCCTTTGTTCTCATTTGTTTATTGTCATCTGTGAAAGTTCCAACTCTTTTGTGCAGGAATTCAATGTTAGATGTAGTTTTTGTTCTCAATTTTGCTTAGGAAAAGTATTTTGGATTGCTCTTTATTTCACTGATGACCTTTTGCTCTCTTTTTGCCCCTCCTGAGGTAAGATTCATGAAGCAGTTACGCCAGCACTTACGAACACTGGGGCCAGATTCACGAAGCAGTTACGCCAGCACTTACGAACACTGGGGCCAGATTCACGAAGCAGTTACGCCAGCACTTACGAACACTGGGGCCAGATTCACGAAGCAGTTACGCAAGCACTTACGAACACAGGGGCCAGATTCACGAAGCAGTTACGCCAGCACTTACGAACACAGGGGCCAGATTCACGAAGCAGTTACGCCAGCACTTACGAACACTGGGGCCAGATTCACGAAGCAGTTACGCCAGCACTTACGAACACTGGGGCCAGATTCACGAAGCAGTTACGCAAGCACTTACGAACACAGGGGCCAGATTCACGAAGCAGTTACGCCAGCACTTACGAACACAGGGGCCAGATTCATGAAGCAGTTACGCCGGCACTTACGGACACTGGGGCCAGATTCACGAAGCAGTTACGCCAGCACTTACGAACACAGGGGCCAGATTCACGAAGCAGTTACGCCAGCACTTACGAACACAGGGGCCATATTCACGAAGCAGTTACGCCAGCACTTACGAACACAGGGGGCCAGGTTCACGAAGCAGTTATGCCAGCACTTACGAACACAGGGGCCAGATTCACGAAGCAGTTACGCCAGCACTTACGAACACAGGGGCCAGATTCACGAAGCAGTTACGCAAGCACTTACGAACACAGGGGGCCAGATTCACGAAGCAGTTACCCAAGCACTTACGAACGTGTATATCTTTCCTCAATCTTTGACGGCTTTGGTTACATTTATTAAACAGTTTACAAGCATGAAAACTTGCCAATCAACTGTTGTTATTGTTATAAACAACCTCCTGGTGCTTCGGAGCTCATTAACTGTTTAATAATTGTAAAGAAAGCCGCCAAAGATTGAGAAAAGATGTACAGCTTCGTAGGTACTTGCGTAACTGCTTCGTGAATCTGGCCTCTGGATTTGATCCGAATCTTGTAGCTTGAACTCAATCGTTTCTATCTCTCTACGTAGCCTTTCTAGTCGTTTTTCCGGATAGATTGGGCCGTTCAAGTTATTCTACGATCTTTTTATCTTAGTGGTATATGGCTTGAATATATTTCTAGTACTACTGAACCAATTTTTCGAAGCATTGATTAGTTTTACACCTTGTCTAGCTCTTCTTCCAAGCTCATTTCTATGAGTTTATTAGTTCCTAGTTAATTTGTTTCTTATTAAATTTAATTTTCTTAATTCTCCTCCTCTGGGATTTTGGAATGGCTGCTTAGGTCTGTTGCTCATGCTTGTTCGAACTTCAATTAGGTTGTGATATGGCGGTTTTTGCAATCTGACAAAAACTGACGAAAACTGTTTTTTGCAATCATTAAATTCCTGATCAAATCATTGTTATTTGTGGAAAATATGGTCTAATGTGTCTTCCTTTTCTAATTGGTGGTACTGTTTGCTGGCTTGTACTAATGGTGGTACTGTTTGCTGGCTTGTAGTAATGGTGGTACTGTTTGCTGGCTTGTACTAATGGTGGTACTGTTTGCTGGCTTGTACTAATGATGGTACTGTTTGCTGGCTTGTACTAATGGTGGTACTGTTTGCTGGCTTGTACTAATGGTGGTACTGTTTGCTGGCTTGTAGTAATGGTGGTACTGTTTGCTGGCTTGTACTAATGATGGTACTGTTTGCTGGCTTGTACTAATGGTGGTACTGTTTGCTGGCTTGTACTAATGATGGTACTGTTTGCTGGCTTGTACTAATGGTGGTACTGTTTGCTGGCTTGTACTAATGGTGGTACTGTTTGCTGGCTTGTACTAATGGTGGTACTGTTTGCTGGCTTGTACTAATGGTGGTACTGTTTGCTGGCTTGTACTAATGGTGGTACTGTTTGCTGGCTTGTACTAATGATGGTACTGTTTCCCCGAAACGCTGGGTTTTGGCATAGTATGTATCAGCTCTATCTAGAAATGCAACAGTATGTTTGTACCTCATTTTGTATGTATGTACTTTTTCCTGAATAAACATTATCTTATCTTATGTTTACAGGCAAATCTGTCACACAGCCCTAGGAAGTTGCGTGTGTGTGTGTGTGTGTGTGTGTGTGTGTGTGTGTGTGTGTGTGTGTGTGTGTGTGTGTGTGTGTGTGTGTGTGTGTGTGTGACTGTTTATGTAGACTTCTTCCTGCATGTGTAACATTCTTCCGCCTTAGAAACCGCCTTAGAGAATTTTAGAGAGATTGTGTGCACCGTTTTTTTTTTTTTTAGAGTTTTAGTTTTTTTTTGGTTATATTTTGTGTATGATAACTGAAAATCAGTTTGTGGTCAGTGTAATCAGCAAGGAATTTCCCTCCTACTCTACTCTCAATTGGGTATAGTTGATTGTTTAATTTGATTGATGGACTTGTTGTCAGTCATATATAATACATTTTTTTTTCACCCTTGAGGTTACCATGAGGTGATTTCGGGGCTCAGCGACCCCGCGGCCCGGTCGTCGACCAGACCTCCTTGAGAAATGAATATCCTTTCGGGATATTCTGTCGGGTTCTTGTGACTCTTTTTATCCGGCTTCAACACTTGCATCTCTTAACTCTTCTACGCACTATGTTATGTTATTCAGTCTCTCATTTGGTGTGAGTAGATTCAGTCTCTCATTTGGAGTGAGTAGATCCAGTCTCTCGTTGGTGTGAGTAGATCCAGTCTCTCGTTGGTGGGAGTAGATTCAGTCTCTCATTTGGTGTGAGTAGATTCAGTCTCTCATTTGATGGGAGTAGATTCAGTCTCTCATTTGATGGGAGTAGATTCAGTCTCTCATTTGGAGTGAGTAGATTCAGTCTCTCATTTGGTGTGAGTAGATTCAGTCTCTCATTTGTTGTGAGTAGATTCAGTCTCTTATTTGGTGGGAGTAGATTCAGTCTCTCATTTGGTGGGAGTAGATTCAGTCTCTTATTTGGTGGGAGTAGATTCAGTCTCTTATTTGGTGGGAGTAGATTCAGTCTCTCATTTGGTGGGAGTAGATTCAGTCTCTCATTTGGTGTGAGTAGATTCAGTCTCTCATTTGGTGTGAGTAGATTCAGTCTCTCATTTGGTGTGAGTAGATTCAGTCTCTCATTTGGTGGGAGTAGATTCAGTCTCTCATTTGGTGTGAGTAGATTCAGTCTCTCATTTGGAGTGAGTAGATTCAGTCTCATTTGGAGTGAGTAGATCCAGTCTCTCATTTGGTGTGAGTCGGCCCGGCTACTGACCCATCTGGTTTGGGGCTGAATACACTACCAGAGTACTCAGCCAGTAAACTCTGTGTCGAACCCATATATAGGCATTCACATTACCATTAAACAGCCCCATTCTCCTTTTTTGGAAGTACCTATAGTAACAATGAGGACCATAGTCTATATACCGACGTACAACGACATTAGAAAGTAGAAATCGGCACTATTGAGTTGGACAAACCGGAAAACTGTTTATTGCTTTGACAAACTAACCTAACCTACCTACTACACGATATCTGAGGCCTGATATAGTACATATGTGTGCTATACTAGGCCTAGAAATATTTAAGTTTGTTCTTTAGGACTAATTGATTAATTAAGGATTAGCTTAATGCATAATCGACTGTAAATATTTACCGAATCCTGTATCTTGGAAGATATCCAAACACGCTATCCTGTATTTGCACGACAGTTTTAATATCTTTAAATCCTGTAATTCATGTTACGTGACTTGCTTGTCAACCATTTGTTCTGTGGCAGTGAACAATAACGAGAACATCAGTGCCAAAACACCTCATTAGACTGTTCAAGTCGAGACAAAATTGTATTTTAATTTTGGGAATTAAATATTATATATATATAATATCTAATATATTTAGATAATATATAATATAATAATATAATAATAATATATATAATATCAGCGTCCTTCAAGATATTTTAAAATTTGTAAACTAGACATTTTTTTTATGAATCATCTTCTGTTCAATGGGACAGTGAACCTGAGCAGCATGCTCACTGTCCTGTGTGGCAGTGAATATGACCATCATCCTCACTCCGTGTCCTGTGTGGCAGTGAATATGACCATCATCCTCACTCCGTGTCCTGTGTGGTAGTGAATATGACCAGCATCCTCACTCCGTGTCCTGTGTGGTAGTGAATATGACCAACATCCTCACTCCGTGTCCTGTGTGGCAGTGAATATGAGCTACAACCTCACTGCAATATATCCTGACTGAATTACCTAAAATTTTGCCAAATTTTGAACGTGTGGCTTTATGAATAAAGATGTTATACGGGAAAAATATATCCTTCCTCTAGTACCCAGGAGACGTTCAGAGGATATGTCAATGACTTCTTGAACCATTCTCCTATTAGGACCTCACACATCCTTGGCATGCTAAGTGAATCCTCCATCATTGCTGGCCAGTTAAGATCATTCACACACACACACACACACACACACACACACACACACACACACACACACACACACACACACACTTTCCTCATCGTGTGTGGGTGTGTGTGTGCAGTAACTCAGGTTGATCTGTGGCTTTGGCTGCTATGTCATTTCCATTTTGTTTCTCTCACCTTTTCTTCTGACCCAAGTTTAATCATTTTTCACATGTCTGAAGGTATTCTGGTTCTC
>WNGS01163947.1:5587885-5613360 GCA_020271785.1 Procambarus virginalis
TGTTGTCGTTCGTTGCTGTATAGCCAGCTGTTTTTTTTCCCTTTTTGCTTCAAGACAGTGTTAAACCAATGGGTTTTTTTCACTACATTTCTCTATGTTCTTTAGGGTAAAGAGGTGTCAATCATCGGGTGGCATACTATTGTCCTCCTAAGATCAGCCTCTTAGTCTGTTCCCCTTCTAAGTAAATCATTAATTTTCACCAAATCTCCATTTTTTGTATTCAAGTCTGTTATTATAGTTTATTATCTCTGTCCATTGTACATCTCTACTAGGTAACATAAGAATAATAGAAACTGCAGGATGGGCCACCAGAAAGTACCAAAATGCAGTGATGAACCACCAGAAAGTACCAATATGTAGTGATGGACCACCAGAAAGTCGACGTTTGTATTACTGAATTTGAGAAAACCTGAAACTTTTTAAACGCGACATCAATATAAAACGTAACGTAACCTACCTAACTTAACCTAACCTAACCTAACCTAACCTAACCTAACTTAACCTAACCTAACCTAATCTAACCTAACCTAACCTCACCTAACCTAGCCTCCTTTAGCAATCCCAGGCCTAATACTATCTTAGACCCAATATTGGACATATATAGCTACACTAGGCCTCAGAATGTTTATTTATTTTTATTTTTTCATTTTTCCTGCTTCTATAAAATTAATAGCACAAAAGTGGTTTGCTGGTGGGCCACACTACATATTGGTACTTTAGCCAACCATAGTGATTACATATGACACATACAACTACATATGGCATACACCAAAAATAGACATAATAATTGTTACCATTGCCAAGCTTCCCCATGGAGAATCCACTGAGGACAATCAATGAATCCCCAGAACTATAATTAACCTGATCAGGTTAAACGAGGGAACAACTGAATGCATTGTATACTGAGTATTCCATGGCTTGCTTGCATGATCATCACTTGCAAGATGAGCAGTGTTGCAGGCCTTGCTTGCATGATACAGAGCCACACGGTGGTGCATGAAGACCAAGGCTATGAGAACCAGTGGTGCATGTAGACCAAGGAGACCAGTGGTGCATGTAGACCAAGGAGACCAGTGGTGCATGTAGACCAACCCAGGAGTCGCTCTAGTGGACCTTGTAGTGAGGTCGCTCTAGTGGACCTTGTAGAGAGGATCGCTCTAGTGGACCTTGTAGAGAGGATCGCTCTAGTGGACCTTGTAGAGAGGGTCGCTCTAGTGGGCCTTGTAGAGAGGGTCGCTCTAGTGGGTCTTGTAGAGAGGGTCGCTCTAGTGGGCCTTGTAGAGAGGGTCGCTCTAGTGGGTCTTGTAGAGAGGGTCGCTCTAGTGGGTCTTGTAGAGAGGGTCGCTCTAGTGGGCCTTGTAGAGAGGGTCGCTCTAGTGGGTCTTGTAGAGAGGGTCGCTCTAGTGGGTCTTGTAGAGAGGGTCGCTCTAGTGGTCTTGTAGAGAGGGTCGCTCTAGTGGTCTTGTAGAGAGGGTCGCTCTAGTGGGTCTTGTAGTGAGGGGTCGCTCTAGTGGGTCTTGTAGTGAGGGTCGCTCTAGTGGGTCTTGTAGTGAGGGTCGCTCTAGTGGGCCTTGTTGAGAGGTTCGCTCTAGTGGGTCTTGTAGAGAGGGTCGCTCTAGTGGGTCTTGTAGAGAGGTCGCTCTAGTGGGTCTTGCAGAGAGGGTCGCTCTAGTGGGTCTTGTAGAGAGGGTCGCTCTAGTGGGCCTTGTTGAGAGGGTCGCTCTAGTGGGCCTTGTGAGAGGGTTCGCTCTAGTGGGTCTTGTAGTGAGGGTCGCTCTAGTGGGTCTTGTAGTGAGGGTCGCTCTAGTGGGCTTGTTGAGAGGGTTCGCTCTAGTGGGCCTTGTAGTGAGGGTCGCTCTAGTGGGTCTTGTAGTGAGGGTCGCTCTAGTGGGCCTTGTTGAGAGGGTTCGCTCTAGTGGGCCTTGTAGTGAGGGTCGCTCTAGTGGGCCTTGTAGTGAGGGTCGCTCTAGTGGGCCTTGTTGAGAGGGTTCGCTCTAGTGGGCCTTGTAGTGAGGGTCGCTCTAGTGGGCCTTGTAGTGAGGGTCGCTCTAGTGGGTCTTGTTGAGAGGGTCGTTCTAGTGGGCCTTGTTGAGAGGGTTCGCTCTAGTGGGCCTTGTAGTGAGGGTCGCTCTAGTGGATCTTTTAGTGAGGGTCGCTCTAGTGGATCTTGTAGTGAGGGTCGCTCTAGTGGGTCTTGTAGTGAGGGTCGCTCTAGTGGGTCTTGTAGTGAGGGTCGCTCTAGTGGGTCTTGTAGTGAGGGTCGCTCTAGTGGGTCTTGTAGTGAGGGTCGCTCTAGTGGATCTTGTAGTGAGGGTCGCTCTAGTGGGCCTTGTAGAGAGGGTCGCTCTAGTGGTCTTGTAGTGAGGGTCGCTCTAGTGGACCTTGTAGTGAGGGTCGCTCTAGTGGGTCTTGTAGTGAGGGTCGCTCTAGTGGACTTTTAGAGAGGGTCGCTCTAGTGGACCTTGTAGAGAGGGTCGCTCTAGTGGGTCTTGTAGTGAGGGTCGCTCTAGTGGGTCTTGTAGAGAGGGTCGCTCTAGTGGGTCTTGTAGTGAGGGTCGCTCTAGTGGACCTTGTAGTGAGGGTCGCTCTAGTGGGTCTTGTAGTGAGGGTCGCTCTAGTGGGTCTTGTAGTGAGGGTCGCTCTAGTGGACCTTGTAGTGAGGGTCGCTCTAGTGGGTCTTGTAGTGAGGGTCGCTCTAGTGGGTCTTGTAGTGAGGGTCGCTCTAGTGGGTCTTGTAGTGAGGGTCGCTCTAGTGGGTCTTGTAGTGAGGGTCGCTCTAGTGGGTCTTGTAGAGAGGGTCGCTCTAGTGGACCTTGTAGAGGGTTCGCTCTAGTGGACCTTGTAGAGAGGGTCGCTCTAGTGGGTCTTGCAGAGAGGGTCGCTCTAGTGGGTCTTGTTGAGAGGTTCGCTCTAGTGGGCCTTGTAGAGAGGGTCGCTCTAGTGGACCTTGTAGAGAGGGTCGCTCTAGTGGTCCTTGTAGAGAGGGTCGCTCTAGTGGACCTTGTAGTGAGGGTCGCTCTAGTGGACCTTGTAGAGAGGGTCGCTCTAGTGGACCTTGTAGAGAGGGGTCGCTCTAGTGGGCCTTGTAGAGAGGGTCGCTCTAGTGGACCTTGTAGTGAGGGTCGCTCTAGTGGTCCTTGTAGAGAGGGTCGCTCTAGTGGACCTTGTAGTGAGGGTCGCTCTAGTGGACCTTGTAGAGAGGGTCGCTCTAGTGGACCTTGTAGAGAGGGGTCGCTCTAGTGGGCCTTGTAGTGAGGGTCGCTCTAGTGGACCTTGTAGTGAGGGTCGCTCTAGTGGACCTTGTAGTGAGCGGTCGCTCTAGTGGTCCTTGTAGAGAGGGTCGCTCTAGTGGGCCTTGTAGTGAGGGTCGCTCTAGTGGACCTTGTAGTGAGGGTCGCTCTAGTGGACCTTGTAGTGAGCGGTCGCTCTAGTGGACCTTGTAGTGAGCGGTCGCTCTAGTGGACCTTGTAGTGAGCGGTCGCTCTAGTGGACCTTGTAGAGAGGGTCGCTCTAGTGGTCCTTGTAGAGAGGGGTTGCTCTAGTGGACCTTGTAGTGAGGGTCGCTCTAGTGGACCTTGTAGAGAGGGTTCGCTCTAGTGGACCTTGTAGAGAGGGTCGCTCTAGTGGTCCTTGTAGAGAGGGGTTGCTCTAGTGGACCTTGTAGTGAGGGTCGCTCTAGTGGACCTTGTAGTGAGGGTCGCTCTAGTGGACCTTGTAGTGAGGGTCGCTCTAGTGGACCTTGTAGAGAGGGTTCGCTCTAGTGGACCTTGTAGAGAGGGTCGCTCTAGTGGTCCTTGTAGAGAGGGTTGCTCTAGTGGACCTTGTAGTGAGGGTCGCTCTAGTGGACCTTGTAGTGAGGGTCGCTCTAGTGGACCTTGTAGTGAGGGTCGCTCTAGTGGACCTTGTAGAGAGGGTTCGCTCTAGTGGTCCTTGTAGAGAGGGTTCGCTCTAGTGGTCCTTGTAGAGAGGGGTCGCTCTAGTGGACCTTGTAGAGAGAGTTCCTCTAGTGGACCTTGTGATGGTCTGGAGTGGGAGTACTGGCGAGGGGGGGGGGTGTTGAAGGGGGTAAGACCAAGCCTGAAAGGTCACTACAGCCATAAGTAAGTACAAGACTTAGAGGTCACTACAGACACATGACCATAGTGACCCCTGGTGACATTCACAGTTGGCCACAGAAAGTGTTGGTGCAACAGTATATACACACACACACACACAATGCCTGCCACCCGCCATTTTGTGGAGGTGTCGGGTCAATATATGGGAAGCCGGCGGCCCTCAGTGCCACGGGGAGGCCGTGGCACTCAGCCCTGCCCATCCGGCCCCCACAGGCAGAGCCAGATTTATATACGAGGCTGGTCGCTGGAGTATACCTTATAAGAGTTGGGATTTCGGGGACTGGACTGGAGCTTTGATGTGAGGATAGGCTTGGATTTGAGGTTAAGATAGGGAGTAGAAATGGAGAAGGAAGTGCAGGAAGGGTGCCAAACCACTTCGACCATCGGGAACCGAACGCCGAACTGATATAAGTGAGGCTGTTGTTGAACCAACCAGTCCAAAGGCATATATCACATCACCTTAAGCTTATTTGCTTACTGTAGGTGCAGCCTGCACATGACTGGTAAGCTGCCGCCCAGTTGGGTGGGTGTGGAGCACATGACTGTAAAGCTGCCGCCCAGTTGGGTGGGTGTGGAGCACATGACTGTAAAGCTGCCGCCCAGTTGGGTGGGTGTGGAGCACATGACTGTAAAGCTGCCGCCCAGTTGGGTGGGTGTGGAGCACATGACTGTAAAGCTGCCGCCCAGTTGGGTGGGTGTGGAGCACATGACTGTAAAGCTGCCACCCAGTTGGGTGGGTGTGGAGCACATGACTGTAAAGCTGCCGCCCAGTTGGGTGGGTGTGGAGCACATGACTGTAAAGCTGCCACCCAGTTGGGTGGGTGTGGAGCACATGACTGTAAAGCTGCCGCCCAGTTGGGTGGGTGTGGAGCAAGACTAGTAACTGTGTGACTCACCATAGATGTAAAGTGCCTTGTATAGTGACTGTTGTGAGCCTCTTGTTGAATCACTTATGATATAAAAAGATTATTGATATGTATATGTATTTGTGTAAATAAATGTATTTATATGTATACATGTGTATGTAACATTAACAATTGTGTAACTAGCTTCACAAGATTGTCACTTGCTTAGCTAAATAAACTCTGGGATTCAGTTCCTGAACCCGTTATGTACCTCTGTAACCCCTTCCACCACCGCCCACGGGATGGGTATGGGGTGCATAATAAAGAAAGAACATCTGAAAATCTTAAACTCTGTCAAACTGAACCGACATTACACACACACACACACACACACACACACACACACACACACACACACACACACACACACACACACACACACACACACACACACACACACACACACACACACACACACACACACACACACACACACACACACACACACACACACACACACACACACACACACACACACACACACACACACACACACACACACACACACACACACACACACACACACACACACACAGGGACTTTGCGGGACCAAAGAGCCAAAGCTCAACCCCCGCAAGCACAAATAGGTGAGCACACACACACACACACAACTAAATATTAAATAGGATACTAAAGGAAAGAGCAAAAGCACTGTGCCTGCCACTCTCCATAGTGTATAACAAATCGCGGGTAACAGGGGACTTGCCAAAAATTTGGAAGACTGCTAATGTAGTCCCGATATACAAGAAGGGGGATAGACAGGGAGCACCGAACTACAGGCCAGTGTCCCTAACTTGCGTGCCATGCAATGACAAAGATTGTGAGAAACAGGTTAATAGCACATATGAACAAATTAGAAAAACAAGAGAAAGATGAGGATGACTGCATATTTTTGGATTTCCAGAAAGCCTTTGATACGGTGCCCCATAAAAGACTAGGCCATAAGGTGGAGACGCAGGCAGGAGTTACAGGGAAGGTGGTTCTGTGGAGTACCTAGGCAACAGGAGACAGTGAGTTAATGTGAGTGGTAAGGTCTCACCAGCAGAGTCCCACAAGGATCAGTACAAGAAGCTATCCTGTTTCTCATATAGGTAAATGATCGTCCAGAGGGATTAGACTCATTATTCTCAATATTTGTTGTTGAGGGCAAAAATTATGAGGAGTGAGGCAGAGGAAGACAGCAAGAGGCTAGGATGAAGTGGAGAAATTGAACGAATATTCCAACAAATGGCTCCTAGAGTTTAACTCAAGAAAATGTAGACTAATGAACTAGGTGGAGAGAGCAGGAGGCCTGACACAAGGTATCAAATGGAACTTCTTCATGAAACGAACAGAGAGGAGGATCTATGGGTTCATATCCCACTGAACCTGGGAATCCATCCCATGGTAGTCCAATCATCCCATAGTAGTTTATCCATCCCATGGAATTGCAAGTATCCCATGGTAGTCCATTCATCTCATGATAGAACCACCATGGGATGGGTTCACTACAGAGGTCGATACCTACTGTATTATACAATGTTTGTATTACAGTAAGATGTATATTTTGAGTCAGTTTTACTGTATAGATGATCATTTTGCTGCCATTTGTGTGTTACAAAAAATCTACCATTAACCAAAAATACCATTTACAGCTGACCCTTACATAGCAAAAATCGATTCAGAACTAAAATAAAAATCGAACAGCGAGCACGACTTAAGAAATGAGATATCTATCAACACCTCGTATATTTTCTTAACATATTTCTTTCAAGAAAATTAATTACTGTCAGACAAGTTCTGTATCGTCTCTATTTCACGAGAAGTAGATAGTCTCATTTTGACCAGGCCCCGGTAAAAATGTTGTCATTTTGACCAGGCCCCGGTCAAAATGTTGTCATTTTGACCAGGCCCCGGTCAAAATGTTGTCATTTTGACCAGGCCCCGGTCAAAATGTTGCCATTTTGACCAGGCCCCGGTCAAAATGTTGTCATTTTGACCAGGCCCCGGTCAAAATGTTCTCATTTTGACCAGGCCCCGGTCAAAATGTTCTCATTTTGACCAGGCCCCGGTCAAAATGTTGTCATTTTGACCGGGGCCCGGGGACGTTGGACGTCGGAACCACTACAAACGTCAAATTCGAAGTGGTTTTAACTAACCGGAAGCGTCCGAATGTAGTCAACTTAGCGAGGCTTGGGGAAACGTCAGTTTAGCAGTGCTTTAATATTCAAGGACCTGAAGGCTCCATACATGTTTGAAATTTGGAATATGTGTATACAGGGATCCACATGGAGTGTTCTATATCAGCCAAATGTATACAATGTGTATGTATAGCATCTCATTATTCTTATCTCACAGACCAGCATCTGGTTAATCTCATATCGTAAAACCAGCATCCGGATTGGGTGTCATTAAAATGATATCTGGATTTTGACTTCATAAGGAGAATATTGAAGAATAGTGCTCAGGTGTATCAATCTGTATCAAGAATGTTTTCTCACTGATCAGTTCTTGAGAAGATTTGTATTTTTATTATAAACATTAAAATGGTTATTATTATTTTTTAAATGTAGTTTAAACATTTTGACTGAAAGCATTAAGAAAGCTAAACAATTTGAAATTATATTAGTCCCTTTAACATTCACACACTCAATCTTAAACATGGAACACTGAAATTGTGCGTCTGTCTGTGTGTCTTATAGACTGTATCTCCCATGGTACAGCGCCGTCTGTAATGGTCACCTCTGTACTTGTTCCCATTACAAGGAACTGCCTGCTGTCTTCTCCTCTTGATAATGCTAGAGCTATGGCTCTAAGCACTGTATTTGATTGTGCACTGAGCTCTAAGCACTGTATTTGATTGTGCACTGAGCTCTAAGCACAGTATTTGATTGTGCACTGAGCTCTAAGCACAGTATTTGATTGTGCACTGAGCTCTAAGCACAGTATTTGATTGTGCACTGAGCTCTAAGCACTCTAAGCACTGTGCTTAGAGCTATGGCTCTGAGCACTGTATTTGATTGTGCACTGAGCTCTAAGCACTGTATTTGATTGTGCACTGAGCTCTAAGCACAGTATTTGATTGTGCACTGAGCTCTAAGCACAGTATTTGATTGTGCACTGAGCTCTAAGCACAGTATTTGATTGTGCACTGAGCTCTAAGCACTCTAAGCACTGTGCTTGGAGCTATGGCTCTGAGCACTGTATTTGATTGTATCCTCGTTGACTTTTACCTGATAGACCAGACACTTTTGACTCTAGTTTTACAAGTGAGTTGTTTCTCAACTCATAGCGTGGCTCTGTTCTCTCGCTGTTTCTTGAGGCTTCTAAAGCTTTTTGACAAAGTTGAACACGCTAAACATTTTACAGAATTGCTTACCAGAAAAGTATCTTCTGGCTAAATATCCATATATTTCCTATGAGGTATGCAAATTAGCTGTGAAATCGAGTAATATCGTCTCTGATAATTTATCCATAAAATTTGATCAAATAAGGTGGGGTTTTTAGTCTATTGTAGATCGATCTCGATCTACAAGAGCTTGTAGAGCTGGCTGTCACATAGACAGTACCGTCTAACACCCAGGTACCTATTTACTGCAAGGTGAACAGGAGCATCAGAGTAAAAGAATGATGCTGATGATCTGTTGCGCTGATGATCTGTTCTCCTCCCAGCCATCAAAGAGGCTGTGGAAAATGTGACACAGATATGTGAAAGATAATGTGCTCTACACAACCTAACCTCCAATACTGCCAAATGTGCTCTGGTGGCTTTTAACTCTCACCACTCGTTTTATCCAGACCACAAGGGGATCCAGAACCCTAACTATAAAGTGTGAAGGATAGATGAAATTGTTTATGTAATAATCTAAGATAAGGTCTGATAAAAATCCTTTTGTGCCCTCTGTAATGCTTTTTGCGCTACCGCTCACAGGATGAGTATGGGGTGCACAATAAACTAGCAGCCTCCGGCGGCAACAATCAAAATCAGAACCCTCTACTAGGCAGAGAGTTTCCAGTAGAGGGTTCTGGGTTCTGAAGAACATGGGAGGGGGGATCTTAGATCTTCAAAAGACACACTTGTCAATTTTTCTGACGTATTTAGAAACGTGACGACAAGAGCCCATCTCATCGTGGGTGAGTTCGGACATCTGGAGTAGAATGTTGGATTTCAAGATAGAAATGCCTAAAGCCACTAATACGCACAGCGTTTCAGGCAAGATATGGGAAAAACCTTAAAAAATATGACAAGACTAATTAATTAAATTAAGATCGGGCATCTTGATGGGACGAAAGTCATTTAAGAGGCATGTCTCAGCTTGTGTAGCTGTGGACTACGCAGCCTACAAGTTTGATAATTTTTTGCGGGTACTGGAGGGCCAGGTCCCAAATCTACACAGTAAAATAACAACGTACTGGAGTGAACGATATGGAAGACAATGCAGAATAGAACCAGTGAAGAGCAGAGGTGCCATAGGCACAATCAGAGAACACTGTATAAACATCAGAGGTCCACGGTTGTTCAACGTCCTCCCAGCAAGCATAAGAAATATTGCCGGAACAACCGTGGACATCTTCAAGAGAAAACTAGATTTATTCCTCCAATGAGTGCCGGACCAACCGGGCTGTGGTGGGTATGTGGGCCTGCGGGCCGCTCCAAGCAACAGCCTGGTGGACCAAGCTCTCACAAGTCAAGCCTGGCCTCGGGCCGGGCTTGGGGAGTAGAACAACTCCCAGAACCCCATCAACCAGGTATCAACCAAGTATCAACCAGGTATCAACCAGGGTAAGCTTAATTGGGAATAGAGGAAATGGTCAAGACCTATCCTGTGGAGTTTCCATCCTCGCATTCATTGCAGTCTTTTACAATTAATTAATTAACAAATAACAAATAAAAAACAAATGATGGCATTATTTTCTGAAAGCAATCATACGTCCATCAAACTCAATCAGTTTTTTTCAGGCGTTCATGTATCACTACCCACTCCTACTTTTCAAGAAATGTTGACAGTTAACAATTGCAACTTAGGAATGTGTGATGTATATAATATATAGGATATAGTGTATATAGCATGAAATGAAAACAGTTAGACAGCAGAGAGACACGACAGCATTGAGCATTGGAAACTACTGTCACAAACAGATGAATTACTGACAGGCCTTTCGAACCCTATTGAGGTCAGGTGTGTGGTAAATGTGTAGTGTGTTGTACATGTGGTTTTGATCCTGGCAAGCCCTAAATCTGTTGATGTTGATCTGCTAATTTAATATAACCTCGCGGTATAGTTAGTTTATTATTAATTCTACTTCTACATGTCTTCTCGTCGGCTTTATTTTGAAGAAATGGGGATTACAATTAGTTAAATATCCCAATTTAGTTTTCAGATTTAGACAAGTTAGCTCTGCAAAGTGGGATACAATTAGTTAAATATCCCAATTTAGGTTCCAGATTTATTAATGTTGCCTCCGCTAAATTGCTTTACTATGATCTTCATTAATGATTAGCTTACGTTATAAGACTTGAGAATGATATCCACAGCAAGTACACAACCCTCCCACTGTGCTATAGACGGTATAACGAATTCAACATTACAGAAAACTCTTCGTGTGTGTCAGGTCGGCGTTCAATCCCCGACCGTCCAAGTGGTTGGACACCATTCCTTTCCCTCCGTCCCATCCCAAATCCTTATCCTGACCCCTTCCCAGTGCTATATAGTCGTAATGGCTTGGCGCTTTCCCCCTGATAATTCCTTCCTTCCTTCTTCCTGTGTGTGTGTGTGTGTTTACACTTGAGATGTAAACTTGACCTTTGAGTCCGTATACTGTGTTGATGGTACTGGTTCGAGCTCAACCATCTTAAGGCTAGGTCTCTATGGCTGTGATCTATCTTGAGGTTATCTTGAGATGATTTCGGGGCTTTTTAGTGTCCCCGCGGCCCGGTCCTCGACCAGGCCTCCACCCCCAGGAAGCAGCCCGTGACAGCTGACTAACTCACAGGTACCTATTTTACTGCTAGGTAACCATGGGAGATATTTTCCTTAGCCTTCCTCCTAATTCTCTTGAGAGCGATATGAGGCCAGCATACTCAACATTCAGTGTGTATTGTTGCTGACTCGTAATATGTATTGCTGCAAAGTGTTGCAGTGTGCATTGTTGCAGGTCGGAGCTTTTTTATATGTATATTTCAAAAGCGGTCTTTTATTTCCCAATTAGAATAACATAATGACTTGTTTCGCCCCATGCCAGTTCATTGGGCAAAGCTTAATATATGTATAAATACATTCCGATGTATTAATACATAATGTATGTATTAATAGAGAAAATATAGATGCACCTGTCTGTAATACATCGTCCGCGAGAAATAATACAATACATACAAATACATTGAATTTGGCTGATATATATATATATGCTGTTTTGCTGCTATTTATGCATCAATGCTCAGCAGCATATCTCATCCTGGTGTTGTGGTATACTTATAGTAACAATGAGGACCATAGTCTATATACCGACGTACAACAACATTAGAAAGTAGAAATCTGAACTATTGAGTGGACAAACCGGAAAAAACATTTTTAACTTGTGTTGCTTTGACAAACTAACCTAACCTAACCTAACCAACCTAACCTAACTAACCTAACCTAACCTAGTAACCTCCCTAGGCCTAATACACGATATCTGAGGCCTAATATAGTCCATATGTGTGCTATACTAGGCCTAGCAATATTTAAGTTGGTGTTTAGCTTCATTTATTTTTAAAATAATTCCTTACTAGTCAGTATACTACTATCTAAAGCTAAGAACGTACGAATTCTGACTATTGACGATAGTCACAATAGTACTATCTAAACAGGAGGATGGGTTGATATATTCATGCTCATGGGTTGATGTATACATATACATTTAGCTCGGCTGGGGCATAAACGTGCATTTAACTAGAATAATATACATTTAACTGGGATGAGACATATATATGCGTTTTGTTTTAATTTGGCTAAGGCATACATATGCATATAACACATGAGACTTGCATATGTACTGCTGGCTGGGACATACATGTACATTTATCGCTGGGTGGATAATACATATGCATGTACATATAAAATGGGATATGAATACATAGCGTCGTACATAATCAAACGACACATCAGTTCTGCGTGGAATATGTATCACTGACACAGCCTGTGTCAGAGGGACACGTGACTCCAATACTGACTCTTCTCTGGGACACCTGGCTCCAGAACTGACTCTTAGCAGGATATCTGACGCCTGGATTTGACTCTTTGTCAGGATACGTGACTCCAATACTGACTCTTAGCAGAGACACCTGACTCCTAATAGGGACAAGTGACTGCAGTAATCACTCTTGCAGGAATACCTGACTCTTTACATGGTCACCTAACTCGAGTATCGGCTCTTAAAAGGACACCTGACTCTTAGAAACTCTTGGAACTCTTAGTTATCTTGAAAACTCTTAGAACTCTTGGATATCCTATGGGGGTCTAGTGAGGAAGAGTAGCGCCACTCTTAGTGAGTCACTCCGTCCGGCTTAAGCTCTTCAGAGCTCACACCTTAGTGTATATACTCCACTAGGTATGGTATACTTCTGACTGTATATATACACACCGAGAGGTATAGCCCAGTATACCTCCAGGCCCACCCAAACACATACACCTGAAACTAAATAGATGGGTATTTCTCTTCTTTACAAGTCTTCCTTTCACGTAGATTTTCTCTCAATTTTATCCACTGCGCCTTTTCTCAAGCGAAAAGAAGTTTCTTTAATCCTAAACCAGCTCCCAGCACTGGAAACGCTGTGTGTGTGGACTCTGCCTTCCATTCATGTCTGAAGTCAAAAACTCTCTCCCACTAAATCCCTTCGTCCTCTGGATGTAAATCTGGCCTTTCGACAGACCAACACACTTGGTGGTAATCTGGTCCTCTCTGCTCCTCCTGTTTCCAATGGTGTTCCTGGTGGAGCACCATTGGAAGTTTTGGAACACCACCATTGGAGTGCTTTTGTTTCCTATGCCTCTTGTCCTCTCCAGTATCTTGGTGAAACTTGGCCTACTCTTAATGATGGATTAAGAGAACACCAAGGAAGTGTTAAGTCTTCAGACACAACCAACTCTCTCATGTTAGGGACTCTTAATCACCCCTATAGATTGGTCTTCTTCAAGAGCACTGTTTCCTGCCTCTACTTCTGCCTCTGCTGCTTCCAGACGGCGGCTTGTCCATGTGTTCACATACACAACATGAACCTCCTATACAACATACCCAACATGCACCACAGTGCAGGCTATGTTGCTGCTGCCTGTCTTAGTACTTAGTTAAGTGCTCCAACCTTCTTAACAAACGTGATCTGACTTACCTTGAGCTCCTCTACCCTCCTTCTTAACTTTATCTTATACTACTATCTCTCTCTGCTCTCTGTGTTTACTTATCCTTATCTTCGCCATTAAACTTTCTGGAGCTTTGTTTACTCTTGTTAACTCCTCAGCTTTACTTCACCTCCTCACCTCTCTCTCTCTCTCTCCTCTCTCTCTCTCTCTCTCTCTCTCTCTCTCTCTCTCTCTCTCTCTCTCCTCTCTCTCTCTCTCTCTCTCTCCTCACCTGATAATGGTCCACGATGGACCGAAACCTCGCCATTTTCTTTATTTTCAGATAAGTAGAACATAAGAACAAAGGTAACTGCAGAAGGCCTATTGGCCCATACGAGGCAGCTCCTATTTATAAAACCACCCAATCCCACTCATATACATCTCCAACCCACGTTTGAAACAAGATGTGGGTTGATTGTCTTGATGTTCAATCAGGCTATTGTAACTTACCGTCTGCATGCTCTTAGTTGTACACACGCTGCCCTTGTACTTGGGAGAGAACTTATCTTCCGAAGGAGCTCAGAGAAGCGCTGTGTGTGTTGTCCCAACATCTTAAGAACATCAGAAGCGCTGTGTGTGTTGTCTCAACATCTTATGAACATCAGAATCAAGGCAAGTACAGAAGGCGTTTTGGCTCACACGAGGCAGCTTCTGTTTCCATCCACCAAAAACTCATTCGTATAAGTGTCTATCCTGCGCTTGAAACAATCCAAGAGATCCCACATCTATTGTGTTACCCGGTAATCTATTGCGGAAATCAACAGCCCAGTTTCCAAATCAGCATTTTTCCAGAGCTTTCCTAAATCTAAAGTATCTAATTCGTAACCGTTATGTTGTATTCTATTTTATTTTACCAGATTCTAAATACTCCCGTTAGTTATGGCCTTTTATCATAAGAACATAAGAACATAAGAACATAAGAACAAAGGCAACTGCCGAAGGCCTATTGGCCCATACGAGGCAGCTTCTATCTATAACCATCCAATCCCACTCATATACATGTCCAACCCATGCTTGAAACAATCGAGGGACCCCACCTCCACCACGTTACCCGGTAATTGGTTCCACAAATCAACAACCCTGTTTCCGAACCAGTATTTACCCAAGTCTTTCCTAAATCTAAATTTATCCCATTTATACCCATTGTTTCGTGTTCTGTCTTGTGTTGATACTTTTAATACCCTATTAATATCCCCATTGTTGTGTCCATTTATCCTCTTGTGCACTTCGGTGATGTCTCTGCATTTTAGAGAATGTGAAGTAAGCTTTCACAATCTCTTTGTATATGGAGGTTTATAATTTCTCAGATTAACTTTGTCATCCGCTGAATGCAGTCAACTGAATTTATGGTCTTTCTAAAGAGTCGCGACCAAAACCGAGCTTTATAAGCTAAACAAGAGCAAGACAGAGCTGAAGAATAATATTAATTGTTTATTGCGAACGCTTATGGAAATAAATCCCAGTACTCTTTTTGCTTTATGACTAATATTTGTGTATTTTTTTTTGGGGGGGGGGGGCTGTAAAATTCTTACGAATCATGACCCTCAGATCTTTTTCGCATTCAGGGTTCGTAATTTCACCACTCTCCTGGTGATATCTGGCAACTTTACCATCTTTACATAAGAACATAAGAATGACGGTAACTGCACAACGAGAGGTCACGACCTCTCCGTAGGGTGCGGTCGTGACCTCCAAAGATCTCCAGTATCAGCTATTGATACTGGTAATGGCTCCAAAGGGCCACCACTTACGGGCTATTCATGCCCGTGCTACCTTTTGGGTGGCTTAATCTTCATCAATCGGTAACTGCAGAAGCCCTGTTGGCCCATACGAGGCAGCTCCTATTTAAATCCACCCAATCTCATTCATAAATATGTCTAACCAACGCTTGAAACAAATAAAGAGATCCTACTTCTATTAGGTTACGCAGTAATTGGCTCCACAAATCAATCCAATCAACGCAGCCTCAGAAGGCGACAGTTTTCAACATTAAACTGTTATATGTCAATCTTCCGTCCATTTGAAAAGCCTTTCTAGATCATCTTGAAGTGACGTTAGGAGTCCTCTTCTCAATTATATATTCTCTTCTCAATTCTTTCCTCTGCACTATTAACTGCCTCAAATAGGTTGGACGAAGACATATTTGTTAGACATGCGCTACCCCTTGTAAAGCCATGTTGGGAATCAACACATTAAGCTTTGTTTTTCAAGCTGTAGATGCATGGCTTTTGCGTCCATCAATTCAAGAGTTTTCCTCATAATAGACGTTAAGCTAATTAGCCGATAATTCTATGCGCGTGATCTATTTCCCTTCTTAAAGTCTGGCACGACACTTGCAACGCTAAATGATTGTGATACGAGACTCGACTGTAATGATTTGTTAAATTATGTTAATCGAAGACTCATTTTTGTTCACTTTTTTCATGTTTTTCACTTTTCACTTTTTTTACAGATAAGACTGAAGGTTCAATTTTTTTTCACTCAAGGGCACATTTTAGGCCGACAACGCTTTGTGTAATAGTGGCGTCATTAGTATGTGTAATTCCTGGTTCTTCCCTTGTACGTTATTCTTATGTTCTTTATACACACATTCTTGAGAATAAACATTATTATTAATATTATTATTTATGATAAAAACCCACACTTGTGTAGTTGTGAAAGTTATGTAAAGAAATTACACGAAGTTTTTGGCTCTCAAGAGAGTATCAGAATCCTTGGTGTAAATCTTTACATAAATTTCACAAATACAAAAAGAATGGGGTTTTATCCTGTATTATTATGTTTGTGAGAAGACCATTAAATGTTTACTTTAAATTAGTTTTTCTTGACATTGTCTTAGTGCTTTGGCACAGACTTCGGGAGCTGTTTGGCTTAATTGATCAAAATGTTTAAGAACTTCTCTGATCTGCTTGGAAGGGAGCCGGTCGGCCGAGCGGACAGCACGCTAGACTTGTGATCCTGTGGTCCTGGGTTCGATCCCAGGCCCCGGCGAGAAACAAGGGGCAGAGTTTCTTTCACCCTATGCCCCTGTTACCTAGCAGCAAAATAGGTACCTGGGTGTTAGTCAGCTGTCACGGGCTGCTTCCTGGGGTAGAGGCCTGGTCGAGGACCGGGCCGCGGGGACACTAAAAGGCCCCGAAATCATCTCAAGATAGATCTTGACTAAATTAAACTTGCCGCCCTCACTACCTGTAAAGATTTATTTAGTCAAATAATAATTTCTACTCTGGTAAATACAGTTGTTTTTAAAATGTCACGCATTTCTTAGTCACCAGGGAACCTAACTCATCTCTCAAGTCTTTGTTTGGCATGCCATTCACCTGGGCTCTAGCAGACTCGAACCGTAGACCCCCCCCCTGTGTGTGTGTGTGTGTGAAGCCGAAGCTCTGTCGACTGAACATAAGACATAAGAACAAAGGCAACTGCAGAAAGCCTAGTGTCCCATACGAGGCAGCTCCTATTTATAACCACCCAATCCCGCTCATATACATGTCCAACCCTAGCTTGAAACAATCGAGGGACAATCAATGTTAATTGATTGTTATGTTACGATGTTAATGTTACGCGGTTACGTAACATCACCTCCACAATGTTACGCGGCAATTGGTTCCACAAATCAACAATCCTGTTACTGAACCAGTATTTACCCAAGTCTTTCCTAACTGAGCTATTCAGGAGTTTTAATAAGGAAAGTTGATTTTTGTTTGGTATTTGTGCAAGAACCCATTTGGGGTCTGGTTAACCTGTGACTGAGTATACACATTTATCATTTATTTTTGCTTTTGTAAATTTTTGAACAGTTCTTGATTGTATGATAATTTGTTGTTCTTGATATCCTTCCTCATCTTGTATACGCTTATATTGACTTTATTATTTATTAACTCAGGTATGTCGTATTTTTGTTCCGTTATCTCACACATCTGTACACAAAGTGTTGTGGTACAGATGCCAGATTGTAATCTATTCTTATCACCTCTGTTACAGACAAGACTGTAACTCATAGCGTCGTGAGGATACAGAACATCATTCTCAAGACTATAAATGTTATCGGACTGAAAAGATAACATACAGTCTGTTAAACACTAAATAACATTTCCGAATTAAATTATGTTGTTGTTGTAAAGTGATTATTCTACCCAGCAAACTANACAACAACAACAACAACAACCTTTCCGCTATAGTGTTGAGGCGTTAAGCGCAGTGCCATCTTGTAGTAAATTGTTAAGTATTCCCGTAATTAATTAGGTAATTAGCACTCGGTCGTGTTGATGTGTTTTTTAGACTTCTTCCGAGACTTTATTGCGCCTTGAGACTCTTAAGTAGGCCGTCTAATTGTTGTGTATTTAAGTGGCTCGTTTAAGAATGATTTGGTGATGGGCTTAAGGTCTATCAACCCATGGCTGTTAATGAATACTATCTTGATGTTATCTTGAGATGATTTCGGGGCTTTTTAGTGTCCCCGCGGCCCGGTCCTCGACCAGGCCTCCACCCCCAGGAAGCAGCCTGTGACAGCTGACTAACACCCAGGTACCTATTTTACTGCTAGGTAACAGGGGCATAGGGTGCAAGAAACTCTCCTTATAATAATAATTACGATACCCATTGTTTCTCGCCGCGCCTGGATCGAACCCAGGACCACAGGATCACAAGTCCAGCGTGCTGTCCGCTCGGCCGACCGGCTCCCACTAATTATATAATTAACTATAATTAACTGACCTACTATCTAAAGTATTTTAATTAAGACCTATTAAGGCCTGGAGGATTATTTAGGACGTGATACTGGCGTCTAATTACTAACCAGCAAGTATACTGTAGTTCTGAACTACATCCAGGAATACGGTATACTCTTAGTGTATACACCGAGGAGGAGACTACATCTCTTGGTATACTCTCCTGGTGTACTTGGTGTACCTAGTGTACTCTCCTGCTGTACTTGGTGTACCTAGTGTACTCTCCGGTGTACTTGGTGTACCTAGTGTAATCTCCTGGTGTACCTAGTGTACCTTGTGTACCTCAGGTCTACACAGTTATGTGCCTTGTATATTATGCTTGTAAATACATTATACATCAAAATGAACTGCTACAACATGTATCAGTCACTTGACTGGTAGTTCCACTTATCAGTCACTCAAGCAGTAGATCCCACGCTCTGATAAATATACATATACTCCGACAACCTTTAAAATAGAACACATATACTGTATGTATGTCTATGTATCCTATACAAGCTTTCTCTCCCATGATACAGCACCATCTGTATTTGGGATGGGACGGGGGGGAAGGAATAGTGCCCCAACCACTTAGACGGTCGGGGATTGAACGCCGACCTGCATGAAGCGAGACCATCGCTCTACCGTCAAGTCAAAGTGGCTGCACTTCAGATAAGCAAGTGGGGCATTTATATAGCCTCTAAGGGTTAATTTATAAATTTGTTCTGGTGCCATTAGAGACCTGAAAGTGATAATAATAATTACGATACCTGGTCGAATGTCAAAGTTGTTCAAGAGTCAATGTCTAAGCTTGTATAGATGTGAACTAAGGGTCCTGCACACTAATGCTGACCTCGCTAAGCTTAATAGTGAATGGGAGGTAATGGTCAAGACGTATCTTGGGTGACCATTATTGCAATCATTGCAACCTCCTGCCTAACCTCATGTCCACACCCACGCTAGTTTTGTACTATCATAACTATTTACTTGAGAGACTAAACTGAACCTACTTTAATCAACGAAAAGTTCAATAGGATGTCAGGGTATTGTAATTCATCCTTAAATGTGTTTATCAATATATTTTAACTCATCCTCCATAAATGATAGTACTTTTAGCAACAGTTGGACGAACGTACAAAAGTGGACTTGTTGTATCCTTAAAAGTATCCCCTTTTGTACAATTAGACTGTTCTGAAATTTAGAGTATTCTAATTGAACAAAAAGTGAACTTTTTTTACTATCAAATATTTTTGGCATGCCGTTTAGAGTCTAAATGGCATGATCAAAAGTTTAACTAACTGTACAACCTTACACGTCCAAGGCCTAAATGTCCCTAGGCCTGATATACGTCATCTAATTCTGTGCATCTATGTGCTGAGAAAGGTCTAAAAATGTTTAGGCTTAATGGGTGACTTTTTTTTGGGGGGGATGATGCAACAGTCGATTTTTGGACGTTCAACCAACAGTATATATAAACACTTTCGTTTTAGAATGACTGTTTATTTGATATGGATTTATTTTAATATACTGTAATTACAAATTGACAATAATTGTTATATATCGAAGATTTTGTATACATTTTGTTGTATACAAAATCTTTTTGTATTATATATTTTGTAAACATTATTATTTAGGATAAAAATCCACACTTAGGTATTTGTGAAATTTATGGATGAAATTTACAGCAAGTGTTTCCCACTCTCCTGAGTGCTTTATCAAGGTCTGAGTGTGTGGGTAAGACAAGACTTACATCTGAACGTTTAACCATTAGACGTTGAGATGTAAGTCTCGTCCTAATCACACACTCAGACCTTAACAAGGCACTCGGGAGAGTGCGAAAGACTTGCTGTAATTTTTTTACACTGTATACCGCCTATGTGAGGCCAGTCTTAGAGTATGAGGCCAGTCTTAGAGTATGAGGCCAGTCTTAGAGTATGCGGCCAGTCTTAGAGTATGAGGCCAGTCTTAGAGTATGAGGCCAGTCTTAGAGTATGAGGCCAGTCTTAGAGTATGAGGCCAGTCTTAGAGTATGAGGCCAGTCTTAGAGTATGAGGCCAGTCTTAGAGTATGAGGCCAGTCTTAGAGTATGAGGCCAGTCTTAGAGTATGAGGCCAGTCTTAGAGTATGAGGCCAGTCTTAGAGTATGCGGCCAGTCTTAGAGTATGAGGCCAGTCTTAGAGTATGAGGCCAGTCTTACAGTATGCGGCACCATCTTGGAGCCCCCCATCTAAAATAAACACATCAGGAAACTCGAAAAAGTGCAGAAGTTTGCAACGAGACTCGTACCTGAGTTGCGAGGGATGAAGTACGAAGTAAATTGTTAAGTCCATTCTTCCACTTGTACTCTTCAGTCGTGGCACACTTAACTCTGCCTTTTTGAGGTAATGTAAATTAACCTTTGTCAGTCTCTCTTCATATGAAAGGCTTCTAGTGTGTGAACTTTACTGTCATCCTGCGCCGGACGCGTTCTAGGGAATGTCTAACCTTTCTAAAGTATGGCCAGCAAAAGTGAACTGCATAACCCGAATGTTTGGTATAATATGTGTATTTAGTATAATATGTTTGGTATAATATGTGTAGTATGTGTGTGTAAATCACGAAAATTAACACGTGATGACAAATGTGACAGTGTCAGACCAAGGAGGAAGAATTGAAACAGGAATTTACTTAAGTACTTTCGTGTATTAATACATCTTGAGAAGGCCTTTTGAAGATGTATTAATATACGAAAGTACTTAAGGAAATTCCTGTTTCAATTCTTCCTCTATGTGTAGTATATATAGTATGTGCATGTGTAAGTATAGTATAGTATGTGTATTCATTTCCTGCTGATTTCCTGTGATTTTAATACACGATTCAACAGCTCCCGAGTAATGTAACATCCACTACGGGCTCACCATAGCCCGTGCTACTTGGAACTTCTTGTTCCAGGTAGCGAATCTTTAACAACAACAACAACAGCGCCCGAGTCTTAAATCAACTATTTTTGGACTTTTGGCCGTGTGGTCAGTTGTGAGCAGGTATGTTTAATGAACACCTGTGCTGGGTTTGCCTACCTGGTAGTGCGGCCACCTCACCTGTGTAAAACACACCGTTCGACCCTAACCTTTGTTCCGGTATGTTATCCGGCCGTGGGGCGCCTGTTGGTCATGTATAACGTATGTGGTCAGGTCCGGCCTGACCGCTGGCTGAGTCGCTCTAGTGGGTCTTGTAGTGAGGGGTCGCTCTAGTGGGCCTTGTAGTGAGGGGTCGCTCTAGTGGGCCTTGTAGAGAGGGTCGCTCTAGTGGGCCTTGTAGTGAGGGGTCGCTCTAGTGGACCTTGTAGAGAGGGTCGCTCTAGTGGGCCTTGTAGTGAGGGGTCGCTCTAGTGGGCCTTGTAGAGAGGGTCGCTCTAGTGGGCCTTGTAGTGAGGGGTCGCTCTAGTGGACCTTGTAGAGAGGGTCGCTCTAGTGGGTCTTGTAGAGAGGGTCGCTCTAGTGGACCTTGTAGAGAGGGTTCGCTCTAGTGGGTCTTGTAGAGAGGGTCGCTCTAGTGGGCCTTGTAGAGAGGGTCGCTCTAGTGGGTCTTGTAGAGAGGGTCGCTCTAGTGGACCTTGTAGAGAGGGTTCGCTCTAGTGGGTCTTGTAGAGAGGGTCGCTCTAGTGGGTCTTGTAGAGAGGGTCGCTCTAGTGGGTCTTGTAGTGAGGGTCGCTCTAGTGGGCCTTGTAGTGAGGGTCGCTCTAGTGGGCCTTGTTGAGAGGGTTCGCTCTAGTGGGCCTTGTAGTGAGGGTCGCTCTAGTGGGCCTTGTAGTGAGGGTCGCTCTAGTGGGTCTTGTTGAGAGGGTCGCTCTAGTGGGCCTTGTTGAGAGGGTTCGCTCTAGTGGGCCTTGTAGTGAGGGTCGCTCTAGTGGATCTTGTAGTGAGGGTCGCTCTAGTGGATCTTGTAGTGAGGGTCGCTCTAGTGGGTCTTGTAGTGAGGGTCGCTCTAGTGGGTCTTGTAGTGAGGGTCGCTCTAGTGGGTCTTGTAGTGAGGGTCGCTCTAGTGGGTCTTGTAGTGAGGGTCGCTCTAGTGGATCTTGTAGTGAGGGTCGCTCTAGTGGGCCTTGTAGAGAGGGTCGCTCTAGTGGGTCTTGTAGTGAGGGTCGCTCTAGTGGACCTTGTAGTGAGGGTCGCTCTAGTGGGTCTTGTAGTGAGGGTCGCTCTAGTGGATCTTGTAGTGAGGGTCGCTCTAGTGGACCTTGTAGTGAGGGTCGCTCTAGTGGACCTTGTAGTGAGCGGTCGCTCTAGTGGACCTTGTAGTGAGCGGTCGCTCTAGTGGACCTTGTAGTGAGCGGTCGCTCTAGTGGACCTTGTAGTGAGAGTCCCTCTAGTGGACCTTGTGATGGTCTGGAGTGGGAGTACTGGCGAGGGGGGGGGTGTTATGGGGGTGTTGAAGGGGGCAAGACCATGCCTAAAAGGTCACTACAGCCATAAGTAAGAACAAGACTTAGAGGTCACTACAGCCATAAGTAAGAACAAGACTTAAAGGTCACTACAGCCATAAGTAAGAACAAGACTTAGAGGTCACTACAGCCATAAGTAAGAACAAGACTTAGAGGTCACTACAGCCATAAGTAAGAACAAGACTTAGAGGTCACTACAGCCATAAGTAAGAACAAGACTTAGAGGTCACTACAGCCATAAGTAAGAACAAGACTTAGAGGTCACCACAGACACATGACCATAGTGACCCCTGGTGACATTCACAGTTGGCCACAGAAAGTGTTGGTGCAACATTTTGTATACACACACACACACACACCTGCCACCCGCCATTTTGTGGAGGTGTCGGGTCAATATATGGGAAGCCGGCGGCCCTCAGTGCCACGGGGAGGCCGTGGCACTCAGCCCTGCCCATCCGGCCCCCACAGGCAGAGCCAGATTTATATACGAGGCTGGTCGCTGGAGTATACTTTATAAGTTTGGGATTTCGGGGACTGGACTGGAGCTTTGATGTGAGGATAGGCTTGGATTTGAGTTAGGATAGGGAGTAGAATTGGAGAAGGAAGTGCAGGAAGGGTGCCAAACCACTTCGACCATCGGGAACCGAACGCCGAACTGATATAAGTGAGGCTGTTGTTGAAACCAACCAGTCCAAAGGCATATATCACATCACCTTAAGCTTATTTGCTTACTGTAGGTGCAGCCTGCACATGACTGTAAAGCTGCCGCCCAGTTGGGTGGGTGTGGAGCACATGACTGTAAAGCTGCCGCCCAGTTGGGTGGGTGTGGAGACATGACTGTAAAGCTGCCGCCCAGTTGGGTGGGTGTGGAGCACATGACTGTAAAGCTGCCGCCCAGTTGGGTGGGTGTGGAGCACATGACTGTAAAGCTGCCGCCCAGTTGGGTGGGTGTGGAGCACATGACTGGTAAGCTGCTGCCCAGTTGGGTGGGTGTGGAGCACATGACTGTAAAGCTGCCGCCCATTGGGTGGGTGTGGAGCACATGACTGTAAAGCTGCCGCCCAGTTGGGTGGGTGTGGAGCACATGACTGTAAAGCTGCCGCCAGTGGGTGGGTGTGGAGCACATGACTGTAAAGCTGTCGCCCAGTTGGGTGGGTGTGGAGCACATGACTAAAGCTGCCGCCCAGTGGGTGGGTGTGGAGGACATGACTGTAAAGCTGCCGCCCAGTTGGGTGGGTGTGGAGCACATGACTGTAAAGCTGCCGCCCAGTTGGGTGGGTGTGGAGCACATGACTGTAAAGCTGCCGCCCAGTTGGGTGGGTGTGGAGCACATGACTGTAAAGCTGCCGCCCAGTTGGGGGGGTGTGGAGGACATGACTGTAAAGCTGCCGCCCATTGGGTGGTGGGGTGGTGGGGCAGCAGCATGACTGTAAAGCTGTCGCCAGTTGGGTGGGTGTGGAGCACTGACTGTAAAGCTGCCGCCCAGTTGGTGGGTGTGGGAGCACATGACTGTAAAGCTGCCGTCCAGTTGGGTGGGTGTGGAGCACATGACTGTAAAGCTGCCGCCCAGTTGGGTGGGTGTGGAGCAAGACTAGTAACTGTGTGACTCACCATAGATGTAAAGTGCCTTGTATAGTGACTGTTGTGAGCCTCTTGTTGAATCACTTATGATATAAAAAGATTATTGATATGTATATGTATTTGTGTAAATAAATGTATTTATATGTATACTTTAACCCATTCCCATCGCCCACGGGATGGGTATGGGGTGCATAATAAAGAAAGAACATCTGAAAATCTTAAACTCTGTCAAACTGAACCGACATTACACACACACACCACACACACACACACACAACACACACACACACACACACACACCCACAACACACACACACACCACACACACACACACACCCTAAATAGGAAATAGGATATCCTAAATAGTATACCCTAAATAGGATACTAAAGGAAAGAGCAGAAGCACTGTGCCTTCACTCTCCATAGTGTATAACAAATCACGGGTAACAAGGGATTGCCAAAAATTTGAAGAACTGCTAATGTAGTCCCGATATACAAGATGGGGGATAGACAGGGAGCACCGAACTACAGGCCAGTGTCCCTAACTTGCGTGCCATGCAATGACGAGATTGTGAGAAACAGGTTAAAGCACATATGAACAAATTAGAAAAACAAGAGAAAGATGGGATGACTGCATATTTTTAGATTTCCAGAAAGCCTTTGATACGGTGCCCCATAAAAGGACTAGGCCATAAGGTGGAGACGCAGGCAGGAGTTACAGGGAAGGTGGTTCTGTGGAGTACCTAGGCAACAGGAGACAGTGAGTTAATGTGAGTGGTAAGATCTCACCAGCAGAGTACCACAAGGATCATACAAGAAGCTATCCTGTTTCTCATATAAGTAAATGATCGTCCAGAGAGATTAGCTCATTATTCTCAATGTTGTTGATGGGGCAAAAATTTATGAGGAGGAGTGAGGCAGAGGAAGACAGCAAGAGACTAGGATGACTTGGAGAAATTGAACGAATGTTCCAACAAATGGCTCCTAGAGTTTAACTCAAGAAAATGTAGACTAATGAACTAGGTGGAGAGAGCAGGAGGCCTGACACAAGGTATCAAATGGAACTTCTTCATGAAACGAACAGAGAGGAGGATCTATGGGTCATATCCCACTGATCCTGGGAATCCATCCCATGGTAGTCCAATCATCCCATGATAGAACCACCATGGGATGGGTTCACTACAGAGGTCGCTACCTACTGTATTATACAATGTTGTATTACAGTAAGATGTATATTTTGAGTCAGTTTTACTGTATAGATGATCATTTTGCTGCCATTTGTGTGTTACAAAAAATCTACCATTAACCAAAAATACCATTTACAGCTGACCCTTACATAGCAAAAATCGATTCAGAACTAAAATAAAATCGAACAGCGAGCACGACTT
>WNGS01163947.1:5618818-5635422 GCA_020271785.1 Procambarus virginalis
GAAATCAGTATTAAAGTCAGCAGCCGCAACTAAAATTATTAGTAGCAGTAGCAGAAGTAGTAGTAGAAGCGTCAGTAGAAGTAGTAGTAGCAAGGACGTCATTAGAAGTCGTAGTAGAAGCGTCAGTAGAAGTAGTAGTAGTATTGGTAGCAGAAATAGTACATAGGGTAAATAGTAGTATTATAATAGCGTTAGTAATAGTATGAGGAATATCAGTAGTAGTGAGAGAAACGCACTGTGTATTGATAGAATGTTGCAGGTGGCAGAAGGTGCGGCCAGGGGAAGAAGGTAGCAACAAGTATTGGGGGTATCGGTGGTAGCCCCACTCCTTGAAGTAGTATATGTGGTAGAAGCTGCATGTGTGGTAGAAGCAGTATATGTGGTAGAAGTCCAGTACTATGTGAGTAGAAAAGGCAGTATAGTGGTAGAAGCAGTACTATGTGGTAGAAGCAGCATCTGTGGTAGGAGGCAGTATATCGTGGTAGAAGGCGTAGTATGTGTGATAGGAGCAGTACGTATGTGGTAGAAGCAGTACTATGTGGTAGAAGCAGTATATGTGATATAAGCAGTATAGTGTGGTAGAATCAGCTATATGTGGTAGAAAGCAGTACTATTGTGGTAGGAGCAGTATATGTGGTAGAAAAGGTATATGTGGTAGAAGCAGTAGATGTGGTAGAAGCAGTTATGTGGCTAGAGAGTAGTATATGTGGTAGATGCAGTATATGTGGTAGAAGTACAGTATAATGTGGTAGACTGCAGTATAGTGGTAGAAGTAGTATATGGTAGAAGCCAGTATATGTGGGTCGAAGCAGTATATGTGGTAGATGCGTATATGTGGTAGAAGTATTATATGTGGTAGCAAGCAGTATATTTGATAGGAGCAGTATATGTGGTAGAAGGCAGTACTATGTGGTAGAAGATAGTATATGTGGTTAGAAGCAGTATACATGTGATAGGAGCAGTATATGTGGTAGCCATGCCAGTATATGTGGTAGGAGCAGATATATGTCTCCCCCCGGTAGAGCAGTATACTGTGGTAGGTAGAAGCAGTATATGTGGTAGAAGCAGTATATGTGGTAGAAGCAGTATATGTGGTAGAAGTAGTATATGTGGTAGAAGCAGTATATGTGGTAGAAGCAGTATATGTGGTAGAAGTAGTATATGTGGTAGAAGCAGCATATGTGGTAGAAGCAGTATATGTGGTAGAAGTAGTATATGTGGTAGAAGCAGTATATGTGGTAGAAGCAGTATTGTGGTAGAAGTAGTATATGTGGTAGAAGTAGTATATGTGTAGAAGCAGTATATGTGGTAGAAGCAGTATATGTGGTAGAAGCAGTATATGTGGGTAGAAGCAGTATATGTGGTAGAAGCAGTATATGTGGTAGAAGCAGTATATGTGGTAGAAGCAGTATATGTGGTGGAAGTAGTATATGTGGTAGAAGCAGTATATGTGGTAGAAGCAGTATATGTGGTAGAAGCAGTATATGTGGTAGAAGTAGTATATGTGGTAGAAGCAGTATATGTGGTAGGAGCAGCATCTGTGGTAGAAGTAGTATATGTGGTAGAAGCAGTATATGTGTAGAAGCAGTATATGTGGTAGAAGTAGTATATGTGGTAGAAGTAGTATATGTGTTAGAAGCAGTATATGTGGTAGAAGCAGTATATGTGGTAGAAGTAGTATATGTGGTAGGAGCAGTATTGTGGTAGAAGCAGTATCTGTGGTAGAAGCAGTATATGTGGTAGAAGCAGTATATGTGGTAGGAGCAGTATTTGTGGTAGAAGCAGTATCTGTGGTAGAAGCAGTATATGTGGTAGAAGCAGTATATGTGGTAGAAGCAGTATATGTGGTAGAAGCAGTATATGTGGTAGGAGCAGTATTTGTGGTAGAAGCAGCATCTGTGGTAGAAGCAGTATCTGTGGTAGAAGCAGTATCTGTGGTAGAAGCAGTATAGTCACCACTACAACCAGTGGTGACAGATGGCGTTACTGATATTCAGTTGAGATCATTCGCCTGGATTTGTTGCTGAATATTAAATACCGTCATCATTAAGGGCGAGTGTGGGAAAGCAACCTCTCCTCCTAATAGAACGTCCCATTTTGACGTATACTCCACCTTGTGCCAAAAAGTGTCGTACTAGAAAATGGAAGAGGCTGGCGAAAGTGACGTACTGTCCCGTTTTCTGTTTTGGGTCCTCTGGTGGGTTAGGATAAAGGCGGCACTTTAGGACGACTGTTTCTTGACGTTGGGGAAGCCTTAGGAGGACGGGCTGGGGAGAAGGTAGTGGAAGGCAGAGTTCTCAAGACGATACCCGGGACTTGAATCTGGCGCGTGACAGCCTGCCCCGTGACAGCCTGCCGCGTGACAGCCTGCCGCGTGACAGCCTGCCGCGTGACAGCCTGCCCCGTGACAGCCTGTCACGTGATAGCCGGTCACGTGACAGCCAGCCCCGTGACAGCCTGCCCTGTGACAGCCTGCCCTGTGACAGTCTGCCCCGCGACTGCCTGCCCCGTGACAGCCTGCCGCGTGACAGCCTGCCCCGTGACAGCCTGCCGCGTGACAGCCTGCCCGTGACCAACCCCGACAGCCTGCCCCGTGACAGTCTGCCGCGTGACAGCCTGCCCCGTGACAGCCTGCCCCGTGACAGCCTGCCGCGTGACAGCCTGCCCCGTGACCAACCCCGACAGCCTGCCCCGTGACAGTCTGCCGCGTGACAGCCTGCCCCGTGACAGCCCGCTCCGTGACAGCCTGCCGCGTGACAGCCTGCCCCGTGACAGCCTGCCGCGTGACAGCCTGCCCCGTGACAGCCTGGGACACCATGGGACACACTAATAGGGTAAGGCTTACCTTGAGCTATGGCAAAGGCAAGCTCTCAGGGGGTTCACAGCCAAGGTTCACAGCCAAGGTTCACAGCCAAGGTTCACAGCCAAGGTTCACAGCCAAGGTTCACAGCCAAGGTTCACAGCCAAGGTTCACAGCCAAGGTTCACAGCCAAGGTTCACAGCCAAGGTTCACAGCCAAGGTTCACAGCCAAGGTCCACAGCCAAGGTTCACAGCCAAGGTTCACAGTCCACGTGTCAGCAGGTGGGGGTGGTAGCCAGGATCCGGCGCAGTTTCCATGTCGTGACGTCACCACCACCACATCCCCCGGATGTGAGGCTCTTCCGGTCGTCGGGGGAGACAAGATGGCGGTGCCTCGCCCTGCCTGTCCCGGCATGGAGCATGGGTAGGGCAGACGGGCGTAATGCTGCAAGCATAACTCATCTTAAGATAAGATAAGGACTTACTAAGCTCCTCTTAAGATAAGATAAGGACATATAAGCTCCTCTAAACCTAAGATCATACCTCCCTGGGATGTTGCACATGCAACAGTCCTCTCAGGCGTGGCAACAGTCTTGTGTTGCGTCTCTCTGCACTTATCGAGTCTCGTGCACTACTTATTTCTTACTTGGGGGCTCCTTGCAAGGCGGGAGTCTGTACCGCTGGTCTTACGGAGACCGCGGGTCTTACGGAGACCGCGGGTCTTACGGAGACCGCGGGTCTTACGGAGACCGCGGGTCTTACGGAGACCGCGGGTTTTACGGAGACCGCGGGTCTTACGGAGACCGCGGGTCTTACGGAGACCGCGGGTCTTACGGAGACCGCGGGTCTTACGGAGACGCGCGGTCTTACGGAGGACCGCGGGTTTTACGGAGACCGCTGGTCTTACGGAGACCGCGGGTCTTACGGAGACCGCGGGTCTTACGGAGACCGCGGGTCTTACGGAGACCGCGGGTCTTACGGAGACCGCGGGTTTTACGGAGACCGCGGGTCTTACGGAGACCGCGGGTCTTACGGAGACCGCGGGTTTTACGGAGACAGAGCGCCACCCAGAATGTCTCTCCCTCTCTGCTCCTGAAACATTCTGGTGTCTATCTGTCTCTGTTAGGCCTGTGGATTGGGCATTGTGGTGGTGGTGCAGTGTGGATTGGGCATTGTGGTGTGGTGTGGAGTGTGGATTGGGCATTGTGGTGGTGGTGGTGCAGTGTGGATTGGGCATTGTGGTGTGGTGGTGGAGTGTGATTGGGCATTGTGGTGGTGGTGGTGGAGTGGGTACAGTGGACTACCCCCCCCCCCCCCCGCCTGGTGGTGGTGGCGGAAAGCCGTCCACAACAATCAATATGACCTCAACCAACGCAATAATTATCCTCTGCAATTAGTATTCCTAATAACGTTTACACACACACACACACACACCACACACACAACACACACACACACACACACACACACACACACACACACACCACACACACACACACACAAACACACACACACACACACACCAGTTGAGAGGCGGGACCAAAGAGCCAGACCTCAACCCCCGCAAGCACAGCTAAGTGAGTACAAGTAGGTAAGTACACACATGTGTGTGTGGGGGGGGGGCCTCGCGGCTCAGTGGATAGCGCCTGGGGCTGTAGTCCTAATGCGCCGGGTGCGATTCCCGGCCGAGGCGGAAACTAACGGACAGTTTCTTTCACCCTGATGTACCTGTTCAACTAGCGGTAAATAGGTACCTGGGAGTTAGACAGCTGCTACAGCTGCTTCCTGGGGATGTGTGTGTGCGCGCGTGTGTGTTAGAGGGAAATATATATAGTCGACATAATAGAGGATACATAGTTTAGTTAGAAAGGCGGGGTCCAGGAGCTAATAGCGCGTTCTGCAGACACAAATAGTAAATACAAATAGTAAATACACACATTAACATTTTAGAGTAGGCCATTTTGTTGCTCTTCTACTGAATTATCGTTTTATAATGTGTCTGTATGTGTGTATATATGTGTATATAGGTGCCACCTGTGTCCCCTTGTTTGTGTACCTCACATTCCAAATAATCTGTCATTATCAGTCCAGGCAATTTTTTATGTTGCAATCATGTCTCCCCTAACTCTTCTCTCTCTTCCTGTGACGTGAGATTAGTCCTTTAGTCGTTCCTCATAATTCGTGCCTCTCTGCTGTGGTACTAGTCTAGCGGCATACCTCTGGCATTTCTTTAGCTACGTTTTGTGTTTAACAAACTAGGGAACTATAGTTAAACAAACTATAACCAAACTATGGTTATAGATAGGAGCTGCCTCGTATGGGCCAATAGGCCTTCTGCAGTTGCCTTTGTTCTTATGTTCTCATGACTCCTCCCTGGTCATATACTGCGGGCTCACCATAGCCCGTGCTACTTGGAGCTTTGTGTTCCAGGTAGCAAATCTTAAACAACAACAAATCCTCCCTGGAGCAACATATTACACAATCGCTCTGACATGTATGGTGAACAGGGTTCCAGCGACTCACTATTCGAGTTCATAAAGGTTGGAAAGTCTTGCATACGCAGCTGATGATATTTGACGTGGGCTTAGAGTGACATGTTCGGTGTATTAGCAACCACCAGGTCTTTTTCTCCACCCGATTCCATCACCTTGCATTTGCCTCAGTTAAACTCGATTAATCACTTCTTAGACCTTTTTTTTCAGATTTTCTAGGCCTCCTTATAGTTTTTTTTTGTGGTTTGGCGTATGCAGCCTACTTATGGTTTTTGAGTCATCAGCAGACATTGAGAGGAAGATGTCTATTATTTCTGGAAGAAAATTTACACAAATCAGGACTAAAAGAACATAAGAACAAAGGTAACTGAAGAAGGCCTATTGCCCCATACGAACATAAGAACACAGGTAACTGCAGAAGGCCTATTGGCCCATACGAGGCAGCTCCTATTTATAACCACCCAATTTTTTTCCTATCAGTCCTGGGAAATTTTTCTACTTGTGTTCCAGTTTCGTGTTGGATGCTGTGTCGACTTCTTTCTCACAGTCGTAAATGATGCAGTCTGCCCCACACACTTCTCTCTTCTCGTCATGGAACTCTACTAAGTTTGTTAGGCAAGATTTGCCTTCCTAAAACTCATGCTTTGTAATTAGTTGACTCTTCTCCTCAGATGTTCTATCTCATTCTTGCTTATTGTCTTCTCCATCATCTTTCAGATTGTGCATGTAATTACTGTTCTGTAATTTTAATGTCTCTTTGGTATGTTGACACTTCATTGGCCCTCTTCCAACTTTCTGGTAGTTCACTGTGTTTGTAGTGACTTCTTGTTTGTAATAGTGAGTTGCCAGCACAGTGCTTCAGATGCTTCTCCCAGTGTTGATGGTGAGATCCTGTCTGGTCTCACAACCTTAGACGTCTCTATTGTGTACATTTCTCAGGCTATTTGAGCTCCACACTCACTTCCTTGTCATTTTCTGTAAATATGTTCTTAAGTTGGGTCTCGGCATTATTTGCTACCTTACGAATGATCTCTCTGCGTCTCCTCTTACTCTTAAGATGGTCATCCCGCGAGGTCTTCTTGTACCTGCCGCTGCCTTAGATACACTAGAACCCTCAATATTTGGTTCTAGTAGTCTTGCGAGGTCTCCAGGTCTCCAGGTCTCCAGGTCTCCAGGTCTCCAGGTCTCCAGTCATGTCTTCTGGTTGTGTTGCTGATCTGAGATGTAGCAACAACTCTTCCCTGTGTCCGAGACAGCTTCCCTGTGTCCGTGGCAGCTTCCCTGTGTCCGTGACAGCTTCCCTGTGTCTGTGACAGCTTCCCTGTGTCTGTGACAGCTTCCCTGTGTCTGTGGCAGCTTCCCTGTGTCCGTGACAGCTTCCCTGTGTCTGTGACAGCTTCCCTGTGTCTGTGACAGCTTCCCTGTGTCTGTGACAGCTTCCCTGTGTCTGTGACAGCTTCCCTGTGTCTGTGGCAGCTTCCCTGTGTCCGTGACAGCTTCCCTGTGTCTGTGACAGCTTCCCTTGTGTCCGTGACAGCTTCCCTGTGTCCGTGACAGCTTCCCTGTGTCCGTGACAGCTTCCCTTGTGTCCGTGACAGCTTCCCTGTGTCCGTGACAGCTTCCCTGTGTCCGTGGCAGCTTCCCTGTGTCCGTGACAGCTTCCCTGTGTCTGTGACAGCTTCCCTGTGTCTGTGGCAGCTTCCCTGTGTCCGTGACAGCTTCCCTGTGTCTGTGACAGCTTCCCTTGTGTCCGTGACAGCTTCCCTGTGTCCGTGACAGCTTCCCTGTGTCCGTGGCAGCTTCCCTGTGTCCGTGACAGCTTCCCTGTGTCCGTGACAGCTTCCCTGTGTCCGTGACAGCTTCCCTGTGTCCGTGACAGCTTCCCTGTGTCCGTGACAGCTTCCCTGTGTCCGTGGCAGCTTCCTTGTGCCCGTGACAGCTTCCCTGTGACCGTGACAGCTTCCCTGTGTCTGTGGCAGCTTCCTGTGTCCGTGACAGCTTCCCTGTGTCCGTGACAGCTTCCCTGTGTCCGTGACAGCTTCCCTGTGCCCCTGTTCACGAGGAATGGTCTCCTAGATAGGGGCACGAATGCCCATCACACACACACACGCTATGTGTGTGTGAGAGAGAGTAGGACATATCGTGATATATAAACAAATATAAACATTTATGCAAATTTATATTTGAAGGGAGATAGCAAGATGGAAGGGGTCAAGTGAGGTCATCAGGGAAAGGGGGCGCCGGATGGGGGTGATGGGGGGCGGGAGAGAAATGGGGGGATGGGGGTGAGGGGGGAGGGGGGTAGGGGTATTGATCGTGGGCTCGTAGGCAGGGAGGCGCGCCCGCATGCTAGTGAGTGCCAGGCCAGTGCTTGCCCACCCCTGGCACCACGCCCACCCCTGGCACCACGCCCACCCCCTGGCACCACGCCCACCCCTGGCACCACGCCCACCCCCTGGCACCACGCCCACCCCCTGGCACACGCCCACCCCTGGCACCACGCCCACTCTGGCACCACGCCCAACCCTGGCACCACGCACACCCCCTGGCACCACGCCCACCCTGGCACCACGCAACCCCGGCACCACTCCAACCCCCTGGCACCACGCCCACCCCTGGCACCACGCCCACCCCTGGCACCACTCCCACCCTGGCACCACGCCCACCCCTGGCACCACGCCCACCCCCTGGCACCACGCCCACCCCCTGCACCACGCCCACCCCTGGCACCACGCCCACCCCTGGCACCACGCACACCCCTGGCACCACGCCCACCCCTGGCACCACGCCCACCCCCTGGCACCACGCACCCCTTGGCACCACGCCACCCCTGGCACACGCCCACCCCCTGGCACCACGCACACCCCTGGCACCACGCCCACAGCTGGCACCACGCCCACCCCTGGCACCACGCCCATCCCTGGCACCACGCCCACCCCCTGGCACCACACCACACCCCCTGGCACCACGTCCACCCCCTGGCACCACGCCCACCCCCTGGCACCACGCCCACCCCTGGCACCACGCCCACCCCCTGGCACCACGCACACCCCCTGGCAACCACGCCCACCCCCTGGCACCACGCACACCCCTGGCACCCACGCCCACCCCCTGGCACCACACACCCCCCTGGCACCACGCCCACCCCTGGCACCACGCACACCCCTGGCACCACGCCCACCCCCTGGCACCACACACACCCCCTGGCACCACGCCCACCCCTGGCACCACGCCCATCCCTGGCACCACGCCCACCCATGGCACCACGCCCACCCTGGCACCACGCCCACCCCCTGGCACCACGCCCATCCCTGGCACCACGCCCACCCCCTGGCACCACACACACCCCCTGGCACCACGCCCACCCCTGGCACCACGCCCACCCCCTGGCACCACGCCACCCCCTGGCACCACACACACCCCCTGCTGCACCACGCCACCCCTGGCACCCACGCACACTCCCTGGCACCACGCCCACCCCCTGGCACCACGCCCACCCCTGGCACCACGCCCACCCCCTGGCACCACGCCCACCCCTGGCATCACGCACACCCCTGGCACCACGCCCACCCCTGGCACCACGCCCACCCCTGGCACCACGCCCAGTCTGGCACCACGCCCACCCCTGGCACCACGCCCACCCCTGGCACCACGCCCACCCCTGGCACCAAGCCCACCACACACTTTATGGGGGATAGTTAACCCTAGTCATTATTCTCGATGAATAGCGCAAGGGGACCTCCTTCACCTCCGTCTAGGGTATTACGCGCACGCACGCACGCACACACTCACACACACACACACACACACACACACACACACACACACACCACACACACACACACACACACACACTACATATTTACCAACACACGCAAACTACACACCACAAGCGACGCCATGGCTCCATAACTTCATACATGCATGTCATACACGGCGATGTATATACCTTGACGTATATGTATACATCATACCCCCATACACTCCACCCCCCACCCCATACACCCACCTCCGGATGCCCCAAATGAACGACAGGGCCTGATCTGCCCAGCCTCGGTGATGCCTCTAGCATCACCTTCGGGGCATCATTCATCTCCCCGACACACATCTCAGGATGAACCAAATCCACAAGGGCCGTGACGAGGATTCGAACCTACCTCTATGAGATATCCCCCCTACATCTCAGGATATTTGGTAGGGACAGGTAGGCTGAGCCGCCGCCATTTTGTTTCACCTTTACCGGGGGAGATGGTTGTGGTGTCCGGGGGTGGGGGGGTGGGGGTGGGGGTATGGCGACATGGCCGCCGGCCTCTAGGTTCGAATCCCCCCGCGCCCCCCCTATCCCCGGGGATTTGCCGCGAGGTAGGGGGGGGAGGGGGGGTGTGTGAGATAGGGTTTTTCCAGCCGTCGGCCGGGGAGTAACTGCTTGAAAAGTTGGCAATATAGCAATGTGTGTGTGTGTGCTGGTGTGTGTGGTGTGTGTGTGGTGTGTGTGTGGGTGTGTGTGTGTGTGTGTGTGGGTGTGTGGTGTGTGTGGTGTGTGAGAGACAGAGACAGACAAACAGAGATTCACAATGAATTTCAATACCTCAATTCAATAAAAATATCACAGCTATGAACTAGCTCAACTGCTAAAAACAACACAGCCTTCAAACTTCAAAAGCCACAAATGGCCTCCACTACTAGCTAGCTAGCTAGCTAGCTAGCTAGCTAGCCCCGGCGACCGTGCTTGCTAGTAGCATGCCTGGGGGTGGAACCAGGGATCGATCCCCTAGCGCTAGCTAGCAGAACTGCACCAATCATTAGCTTACCTGAGATAATGTGTGGAAAACACAACCTAATTATGGCGAGCAAGGCTGGAGTGGGGTGGTAGAGTCCTGTTAGCCTCAATCCTACTGTGTTGGGTAGAGGGTGGTGTAGTTGTAGTTGTTGTTGTTGTTGTTGTTGTAGTGGTTCATTGGTGCTTAGTGCTTCCTACCTTGTGGTTGATGTTGTTGTTGGTGTACTTCATTTTCGTAGTAGTTCATTAATTGTAGATATTTATTGTAGTTCCTTGCTGTAGTAGTTGTTTGTTGTTGATCTTTCATGTTGTAGTTCCTTGTTGTTTATCTTCTAGTAGTTCCTCATTGTAGTGTTTTTCCTTGCTAATAGTAATCCTTTGTAATGCGAGTTCCTTGTTGTAATTCCTTGTTCTAGTAGTTCCTTGATGTAGTAGTATTCTCCTGCTGGAGTAGTTCCTTGTAGTATTTCCTCTGTTGAAGTAGTTCCTTGTAGTATTTCCTCTGTTGGAGTAGTTTCTTGTAGAATTTCCCCTGCTGGAGTAGTTTCTTGTAGTATTTCCCCTGCTGGAGTAGTTCCTTGTAGTATTCCCCTGCTGGAGTAGTTTCTTGTAGTATTTCCCCTGCTGGAGTAGTTTCTTGTAGTATTTCCCCTGCTGGAGGTAGTTTCTTGTAGAATTTCCCCTGCTGGAGTAGTTTCTTGTAGTATTTCCCCTGCTGGAGTAGTTTCTTGTAGTATTCCCCTGCTGGAGTAGTTTCTTGTAGTATTTCCCCTGCTGGAGTAGTTTCTTGTAGTATTTCCCCTGTTGGAGTAGTTCCTTGTAGTATTTCCCCTGCTGGAGTAGTTTCTTGTAGTATTTCCTCTGCTGGAGTAGTTTCTTGTAGTATTTCCCCTGCTGGAGTAGTTTCTTGTAGTATTCTCCCCTGCTGGAGTAGTTTTCTTGTAGTATTTCCCCTGCTGGAGTAGTTTCTTGTAGTATTTCCCCTGTTGGAGTAGTTTCTTGTAGAATTTCCCCTGCTGGAGTAGTTTCTTGTAGTATTTCCTCTGCTGGAGTAGTTTTCTTGTAGTATTTCCCCTGCTGGAGTAGTTTCTTGTAGTATTTCCCCCTGTTGGAGTAGTTTCTTTTAGTATTTCCCCTGTTGGAGTAGTTCCTTGTTGTATTATATCCCTGTTGGAGTAGTTTCTTGTTGTATTCCTTGCTGTTATAGTTCCCAAATTTATTAATTCCTTGCTGTTGTAGTGCTTTGCTTTATTAATTCTTTGTTCTAATACTTCCTTGCTGCAGTAGTTCCTTGTTGTAGTATTTCCCTGTTGTATTACAGGTACTTCTTTCTTGAAATAGCTTCTTGTTGTGGTACTCCCTTTTGTAGTAGTTTCATGCTTGTTAAAATACATCTTTATTGTAATAGTTCTTTACTGTATTGTAGTATTTCCTTGCTGTAGTAGTAGCACCTTCTTATATTAGTTATTATTGTATTAGCTAATTGCTGTAGTAGTTTTTTTTGAACATGAGTAGGTCATTGGTTCAGGCTGATGGAGCACCCGGATGTCAGAACGAACCTTGTTAGTGTGAGTGTGTGACGTAAGGGGCTCTTTTGTGTATTGGTTAGTGAGGTAATGTCAATTAAGTAGAAGGTTAATGTAAACACACTCAAAAGCAATACTTTCAGAAACCGCGAGGATCTGAAGTCTGTGTATTAGAACCCCTACTGCTAGTGAGATGGGGCTCAGGAGCTAGAGTCATGTTCTACTTCAGGGACTGTTAGAGATGTTGCAAATATATGCTTATATCAGTAATAAAAGAAAAATGAGAGAGTGAAAAAAGCTTTCTCGGTCCTCTTCCTCTTTCTCTCTTTTCTCATCTTTCGCTCCCTATTTCTCTCTCTTCTTCTAGATAGAGAGCGTTATAGGAGCGGGAGGCCGACATGGCTAGTAGGGGGGCTAGATCTCGCTATATAGCTCTCATTCGATAGAGCCTAGCTATTACCTAGTCTCTCTATCCTAGCTATATATATCTCTCTCGCTCTATAAGTATACACAGGATCTGGACATGTGATGACGACGGGTTAATGAAGCGAATAAGGTGATAAGGAACGTAGTGTTGAGGCCATGAACAACATATTTGACCATTATACTTATTAGGGCAAAAGTATGATTGGTTGAATTTTTGTTAATTTTGTGACATCAATGCACAATGTTGTTATTAAGTAACAAGACAAAATATTGGTTTAGAATTTTCTTTATATATATATATATATATCTATATATATATATATATTATAGATATATATATATATATATATATAATATATATATATATAATATATATAATATATATATATATATATATATAACGTTTTATAGGTCATGCTGGTTTGAGAGTCGCCATGAGGTTTTACTGGGGGTCCCTATGGCACTGTGCCATGCTGTACTCATTTGATTGGTGCCAACCCCACTCAGGCTATGATGGGCATGTACCTATGAGCAATCACTGTGAAAAATTGGGTAAGACGATGCCTAAATGTCGAACAGACAAACAGTTGAAATTTGTATATAGCTAAAGATGTGTTTGTGTGTGTGAATAGTTTCCAAGGCAGTTTTTTTTTTTTTTAGTGTCATCTTAACAGCATAGTAAGCCATAGACAATCTAAATCCACTTATCCTAGGTCTATGAGGCCTAATAGCTGAGTGGAAATCGTTTGGGATTCGTAGTCCTGTGGTTCGGTTTCGATCCCCGGTGGAGGCGGAAACATAGGCAGAGTTTCTTTCATCATGATTGCACCTGTTCATCTAACAGTAAATAGGTACCCAGGGAGTTAGACAGCTGCTACGGGCTGCTTCCTGGGGGATGTGTAACAAAAAGGAGGCCTGTCGAGGACCGGGCCGCGGGGACACTAAGCGCCGTATACCATCTCAAGATAACCTCAAAAAGGTGATATGGGCATCGCCCGTTATCTGAAGAGGAGGATTACCATCAGGGAGTTATGCCACCAATTATGTGTATTATAAATATAATTTAAAAAAAAGGGATTTGAATCCCAGGCCTTTCTAGCGAGAATTTTTCAATGTCTTTCTTTATTATGCACCCCATACCCATCCCGTGGGCGGTGGTGTAAAGGACATAAGAGGCACATAAGAGGCGAGAGGTGGAATAATGAACTACTCCACCAAGAGCTCTGTCGTCAACACTATAGCAGGCAGTAGTATTCTGGGGGGGGGGCAAGGGGGGCCTGGGCAACTGCCCATTTAAGACGGGCATTGCCCAAAGCTAAAGTTTTTCAACAGTAAACATCAATGATTTCTCAACGGGTTTGAGTTTAAGTCGAAAGGCTGGCAACTGAGTACACTAAGCCCCACTAAACCAATGATGGCATTATAGGTGTTAGAGGGTCATTAGACCTCTAACACTTATGTTAGATACATCCAGTACCATACTGTCCTCTTGGAGATAAAGCTCAGATAGTTCCTGAACTTGCTGAACATACTGGCATACTGGAGATATACATATATATAACATTTCATCCCTCGAGCATACTGGCATCATTCAGATGATTAATATGTGTAAAGACTGAATCACATAGTATCATATACTTTGTGACTGAATATCACATAGAATGTGTAAAGACTGAATCACATAGTATCGTATACTTTGTGACTGAATATCACATAGTATGTGTAAAGACTGAAGGTCCCCAAGCTAACATGCCTAAACTATAGCCTACTGTTCATATCACTGAGATTAGATATATTAACAAAAATTATTTTGTAGATTTCTCTAAAAATTACGCTTTGTCCCTAAAATTCAACGAATACAATTATTTCAACATTTACTTTTTTTAATATATTTTATATATATTCCACATTTTATGATTTTTTTTTCCTCGATATTTATTTTGTTTACTAAATATTTGTTGAGATTAACCTAACATTTCCTAATTTATAAAGATGTCAATCATTTACCAGATCATTTATCATTTACCATTTATTCATTTACCAAACATATACCTGATTTCCAGAACAATTGATATACTGTAAGAGGCATTTACAACTTTGATAACATTTACCAAGAATTATCATCACGTTACCAAACTCTTTTAACATTTTCTAACATTCACCAACCGTTTACAAAGATTTATGAACCATTTACGAATATTTACCAACCATTTACAAAGGTTTTCCAACCAGTTACCAATATTTAACAATTTGTAAAGATTTAGCAATTATTTACAAATTTGCTAATCATACTAAACTCTGCAAACATTTACAAAGATATATCCTTTGGCTAATCTTTACCAACTTTTAATAACCGTTTTACAAAGATGTACGAGTTATTTAGCAAGATATAATAATCATTTACAAATAATTCCAACCACTTACCATTATTTACCAATATTTACCATTTTTACCAATCATTTACCATTATTTACCAATCATTTACCAAGATTTACCAATCATTTACTAAGATTTACCAAGATTTACCAATCATTTACCAAGATTTACCAATCATTTACTAAGATTTACCAAGATTTACCAATCATTTACCAAGATTTACTCATCATTTAGCAAGATTTACCAACCATTTACATAAAGATTTATCACTCATTTACCAAGATTTACCAGTCTGCTAACATTTGCCAAAATAGACCTAGCAAGTGCCAAACTCAGCTAACATTTGCTGAGAATTACCAAACATTTACTACGCAGTTTAACGTACATATTATGTGTAACGTTTCACATACATTTTGCCTAGGCTTTAGCCCATATTTTGCTTCAAAAGTCAAATTCGATTTGATGATGATTTACTCTCCAAATAATTCATCTTCGTTACCAAATGTTCCATTTACATTCCATTCATTAACGTGTGTATCTACAAGGCCTGTGTATCTATCCTCGATCAAAGCAGCTTAGTCTGTATTTATTAAAACAGTTTACAGGCTTTTCTAAATTTGACGAAAGTCATATCAACAATATCGTATTGCTTCAGAGCTCATAAATGTATAATACATTAAAACTAAGCCCTGCTGATTAAGGAAAGATGTACAGATTTCGCAAGGGGGGACACAGACTGCTTGATGATCCCTGAGGCTGGTAGCAGTTTATGCATAACTGAACCTTACGATTTGGCCAAAGCTTTGGCCAAAGATAAGGCCAAGTACATTGGACAAATTAAAATAGAAGTAATTTTGACTTAAGTATTAGACTAGCAGAAGCTAGCTTGATGTGTATGGTATTGGTGGAGTTGATTTTTCTGACTGTAATATTTATGAATGTATGTTGGATATTTTGACTGTATCTTAATGAATTATTGGTTATTTTTCTGTAATCTTAATTATTGGTTATTTCTACTGTTACCTTGGTGTATTATTCGTTATTTTTTACTGTATCTTAGTGTATTATTTGTTAATTTTTTCTGTATTTTAAGTACTGTATATTATTCATTAGTTTTACTGTATCTTAATGAAATATTCGTTATTTTTACTGTATCATAGTTGTATTATTTTTGTTTTTACTGAATCTTAGTGCACTTATATTTGTTGTCTGCTTTATTTTTAGTGAATTATTCTTTTAAATTTATTGTCTCTATTATTGTATTATTTGTTATTTTTGTTGTATCATGGTACATTAATTGTTATTTTTACTGTATCAATGAATTGTTTTATTTTAACTGTAACAAATGTATTATTTATGATTTATTACTGTATCTGGATTAATTATGTATAATTCTATCTGTGATGTGTTACTGTATCTTATTGTATTCTTCTTATTATGTTTTGTATTTTTATATGTTATTGTGTCTTTGAATATTATTTGTGATTTATACTTGAATCTCGGTCTCTTAAATGTGATGTATTTTAAGTGATATATATTACTGTATCTTAGTGTATTATTTATGATATATTACTGAATTCGTGTCTTATTCTATATTAAAGTATCTTTGTGAATAGATGGGATTTTATTTTCTGTATCTTAAGTGTATATTTAGTACTACGCCAGTCCTAGTGTAATAGTTTTGTTATTGATCACTGTATCTTCTTTTAACACTATTTAGTGTGTAATATATTTTAACATTTATTAACTAGAGTATTCCTACTGTTGCATGGTGAAATGTATTTGTAAATAACTCACCTGTGGCAATAGTCCGTGGTAGTTATGAACAGTCGTAGTGGTAGTTTGTTGCAGCAGTAATGATAGTTGTAGCAGCAGTAGTGGTAGTTGTTGCAGCAGTAATGATAGTGTAGGCAGCAGTAGTGGTAGTTTGTAGCAGCAGTAGTGATAGTTGTTGCAGCAGCAGTAATGATAGTTGTAGCAGCAGTAGTGGTAGTTGTAGCAGCAGTAGTGATAGTTGTAGCAGCAGTAGTGAGTGAGTTGTAGCAAGCATTAGTGATAGTTGTTAGCAGCATGTAGTGGGTAGTTTGTAGCAGCAGTTAGTGATGTTGTAGCAGCAGTAGTGATAGTTTTAGTAGCAGCAGTGATATAGTTGTAGCAGCATAGTAGTGATAGGTAGCAGCAGTAGTGGTAGTTGTAGCAGCAGA
>WNGS01163947.1:5684358-5695704 GCA_020271785.1 Procambarus virginalis
AGGAGTTATTTTCACAATAAGTTGGCTTTTAAACAAATAACTTAAAGCCGTCAAAATGAGATCCTTGTGACATGAGCTCTTTTCAAAATTATTATGATCCTCATTTCCTTGAATCTGCCTGTTGATGGAAAAGAATACAAATTCTGTTATTTACAGAATCACAATTAAAACCTCTACAATTCATGACAATCAGATCGTTACAATTGGAGGTTAACAAAGCAACCACACTGCAGCGACAAGCATACATTGAGGTTACCTTGAGGTGCTTCCGGGCTTATCGTCCCCGCGGCCCGGTCATCGACCAGGCCTCCTGGTTGCTGGACTGATCAACCAGGCTGTTGGACGCGGCTGCTCGCAGACTGACGTATGAGTCACAGCCTGGTTGATCAGGTATCCGCATTGCATACTTCCTTTATTCGTATATACTCCTATATACGTATATACTCCCTAATCACCAGTAATATGTTCGTTAGACAATGTCTTAAAACGAGCTTGTACGATTAGCTTTATTTCATGGGCAAACAACAGATGATCTAAAATTATCTTTGTCCGTCAACTTAGGGTGGTTGGACAGCGACGGTCTCGCTTCTTGCAGGTCTTCGTTCGATTCCCGACGGTCTGGGTGGTTGGGCAGTATTCCTTCATTCCATCCTCCTATTTCATCTTCTATCGTGTATTCTTTTCCCTTCCTTCTGCATCAATACATGAGACTTTTCTCATGTTCCCTCTGTATTACCCTCTGTATTATACACTGTATTATTGTATTTTGTCTGTCTCTATGGCTGGAGGTATTATACACTGTTGGAGGCCACTACCCTCTGTATTATACACTGTTGGAGGCCGCTACTCTCTGTATTATACACTGTTGGAGGCCGCTACCCTCTGTATTATACACTGTTGGAGGCCGCTACCCTCTGTATTATACACTGTTGGAGGCCGCTACCCTCTGTATTATACACTGTTGGAGGCCTTACCCTCTGTATTATACACTGTTGGAGGCCGCTACCCTCTGTATTATACACTGTTGGAGGCCGCTACCCTCTGTATTATACACTGTTGGAGGCCGCTACCCTCTGTATTATACACTGTTGGAGGCCGCTACCCTCTGTATTATACACTGTTGGTGGCCGCTACCCTCTGTATTATACACTGTTGGAGGCCGCTACCCTCTGTATTATACACTGTTGGAGGCCGCTACCCTCTGTATTACACTGTTGGAGGCCGCTACCCTCTGTATTATACACTGTTGGAGGCCGCTACCCTCTGTATTATACACTGTTGGAGGCCGCTACCCTCTGTATTATACACTGTTGGAGGCCGCTACCCTCTGTATTATACACTGTTGGAGGCCGCTACCCTCTGTATTATACACTGTTGGAGGCCGCTACCCTCTGTATTATACACTGTTGGAGGCCGCTACCCTCTGTATTATACACTGTTGGAGGCCGCTACCCTCTGTATTATACACTGTTGGAGGCCGCTACCCTCTGTATTATACACTGTTGGAGGCCGCTACCCTCTGTATTATACACTGTTGGAGGCCGCTACCCTCTGTATTATACACTGTTGGAGGCCGCTACCCTCTGTATTATACACTGTTGGAGGCCGCTACCCTCTGTATTATACACTGTTGGAGGCCGCTACCCTCTGTATTATACACTGTTGGAGGCCGCTACCCTCTGTATTATACACTGTTGGAGGCCGCTACCCTCTGTATTATACACTGTTGGAGGCCGCTACCCTCTGTATTATACACTGTTGGAGGCCGCTACCCTCTGTATTATACACTGTTGGAGGCCGCTACCCTCTGTATTATACACTGTTGGAGGCCGCTACCCTCTGTATTATACACTGTTGGAGGCCGCTACCCTCTGTATTATACACTGTTGGAGGCCGCTACCCTCTGTATTATACACTGTTGGAGGCCGCTACCCTCTGTATTATACACTGTTGGAGGCCGCTACCCTCTGTATTATACACTGTTGGAGGCCGCTACCCTCTGTATTATACACTGTTGGAGGCCGCTACCCTCTGTATTATACACTGTTGGAGGCCGCTACCCTCTGTATTATACACTGTTGGAGGCCGCTACCCTCTGTATTATACACTGTTGGAGGCCGCTACCCTCTGTATTATACACTGTTGGAGGCCGCTACCCTCTGTATTATACACTGTTGGAGGCCGCTACCCTCTGTATTATACACTGTTGGAGGCCGCTACCCTCTGTATTATACACTGTTGGAGGCCGCTACCCTCTGTATTATACACTGTTGGAGGCCGCTACCCTCTGTATTATACACTGTTGGAGGCCGCTACCCTCTGTATTATACACTGTTGGAGGCCGCTACCCTCTGTATTATACACTGTTGGAGGCCGCTACCCTCTGTATTATACACTGTTGGAGGCCGCTACCCTCTGTATTATACACTGTTGGAGGCCGCTACCCTCTGTATTATACACTGTTGGAGGCCGCTACCCTCTGTATTATACACTGTTGGAGGCCGCTACCCTCTGTATTATACACTGTTGGAGGCCGCTACCCTCTGTATTATACACTGTTGGAGGCCGCTACCCTCTGTATTATACACTGTTGGAGGCCGCTACCCTCTGTATTATACACTGTTGGAGGCCGCTACCCTCTGTATTATACACTGTTGGAGGCCGCTACCCTCTGTATTATACACTGTTGGAGGCCGCTACCCTCTGTATTATACACTGTTGGAGGCCGCTACCCTCTGTATTATACACTGTTGGAGGCCGCTACCCTCTGTATTATACACTGTTGGAGGCCGCTACCCTCTGTATTATACACTGTTGGAGGCCGCTACCCTCTGTATTATACACTGTTGGAGGCCGCTACCCTCTGTATTATACACTGTTGGAGGCCGCTACCCTCTGTATTATACACTGTTGGAGGCCGCTACCCTCTGTATTATACACTGTTGGAGGCCGCTACCCTCTGTATTATACACTGTTGGAGGCCGCTACCCTCTGTATTATACACTGTTGGAGGCCGCTACCCTCTGTATTATACACTGTTGGAGGCCGCTACCCTCTGTATTATACACTGTTGGAGGCCGCTACCCTCTGTATTATACACTGTTGGAGGCCGCTACCCTCTGTATTATACACTGTTGGAGGCCGCTACCCTCTGTATTATACACTGTTGGAGGCCGCTACCCTCTGTATTATACACTGTTGGAGGCCGCTACCCTCTGTATTATACACTGTTGGAGGCCGCTACCCTCTGTATTATACACTGTTGGAGGCCGCTACCCTCTGTATTATACACTGTTGGAGGCCGCTACCCTCTGTATTATACACTGTTGGAGGCCGCTACCCTCTGTATTATACACTGTTGGAGGCCGCTACCCTCTGTATTATACACTGTTGGAGGCCGCTACCCTCTGTATTATACACTGTTGGAGGCCGCTACCCTCTGTATTATACACTGTTGGAGGCCGCTACCCTCTGTATTATACACTGTTGGAGGCCGCTACCCTCTGTATTATACACTGTTGGAGGCCGCTACCCTCTGTATTATACACTGTTGGAGGCCGCTACCCTCTGTATTATACACTGTTGGAGGCCGCTACCCTCTGTATTATACACTGTTGGAGGCCGCTACCCTCTGTATTATACACTGTTGGAGGCCGCTACCCTCTGTATTATACACTGTTGGAGGCCGCTACCCTCTGTATTATACACTGTTGGAGGCCGCTACCCTCTGTATTATACACTGTTGGAGGCCGCTACCCTCTGTATTATACACTGTTGGAGGCCGCTACCCTCTGTATTATACACTGTTGGAGGCCGCTACCCTCTGTATTATACACTGTTGGAGGCCGCTACCCTCTGTATTATACACTGTTGGAGGCCGCTACCCTCTGTATTATACACTGTTGGAGGCCGCTACCCTCTGTATTATACACTGTTGGAGGCCGCTACCCTCTGTATTATACACTGTTGGAGGCCGCTACCCTCTGTATTATACACTGTTGGAGGCCGCTACCCTCTGTATTATACACTGTTGGAGGCCGCTACCCTCTGTATTATACACTGTTGGAGGCCGCTACCCTCTGTATTATACACTGTTGGAGGCCGCTACCCTCTGTATTATACACTGTTGGAGGCCGCTACCCTCTGTATTATACACTGTTGGAGGCCGCTACCCTCTGTATTATACACTGTTGGAGGCCGCTACCCTCTGTATTATACACTGTTGGAGGCCGCTACCCTCTGTATTATACACTGTTGGAGGCCGCTACCCTCTGTATTATACACTGTTGGAGGCCGCTACCCTCTGTATTATACACTGTTGGAGGCCGCTACCCTCTGTATTATACACTGTTGGAGGCCGCTACCCTCTGTATTATACACTGTTGGAGGCCGCTACCCTCTGTATTATACACTGTTGGAGGCCGCTACCCTCTGTATTATACACTGTTGGAGGCCGCTACCCTCTGTATTATACACTGTTGGAGGCCGCTACCCTCTGTATTATACACTGTTGGAGGCCGCTACCCTCTGTATTATACACTGTTGGAGGCCGCTACCCTCTGTATTATACACTGTTGGAGGCCGCTACCCTCTGTATTATACACTGTTGGAGGCCGCTACCCTCTGTATTATACACTGTTGGAGGCCGCTACCCTCTGTATTATACACTGTTGGAGGCCGCTACCCTCTGTATTATACACTGTTGGAGGCCGCTACCCTCTGTATTATACACTGTTGGAGGCCGCTACCCTCTGTATTATACACTGTTGGAGGCCGCTACCCTCTGTATTATACACTGTTGGAGGCCGCTACCCTCTGTATTATACACTGTTGGAGGCCGCTACCCTCTGTATTATACACTGTTGGAGGCCGCTACCCTCTGTATTATACACTGTTGGAGGCCGCTACCCTCTGTATTATACACTGTTGGAGGCCGCTACCCTCTGTATTATACACTGTTGGAGGCCGCTACCCTCTGTATTATACACTGTTGGAGGCCGCTACCCTCTGTATTATACACTGTTGGAGGCCGCTACCCTCTGTATTATACACTGTTGGAGGCCGCTACCCTCTGTATTATACACTGTTGGAGGCCGCTACCCTCTGTATTATACACTGTTGGAGGCCGCTACCCTCTGTATTATACACTGTTGGAGGCCGCTACCCTCTGTATTATACACTGTTGGAGGCCGCTACCCTCTGTATTATACACTGTTGGAGGCCGCTACCCTCTGTATTATACACTGTTGGAGGCCGCTACCCTCTGTATTATACACTGTTGGAGGCCGCTACCCTCTGTATTATACACTGTTGGAGGCCGCTACCCTCTGTATTATACACTGTTGGAGGCCGCTACCCTCTGTATTATACACTGTTGGAGGCCGCTACCCTCTGTATTATACACTGTTGGAGGCCGCTACCCTCTGTATTATACACTGTTGGAGGCCGCTACCCTCTGTATTATACACTGTTGGAGGCCGCTACCCTCTGTATATACACTGTTGGAGGCCGCTACCCTCTGTATTATACACTGTTGGAGGCCGCTACCCTCTGTATTATACACTGTTGGAGGCCGCTACCCTCTGTATTATACACTGTTGGAGGCCGCTACCCTCTGTATTATACACTGTTGGAGGCCGCTACCCTCTGTATTATACACTGTTGGAGGCCGCTACCCTCTGTATTATACACTGTTGGAGGCCGCTACCCTCTGTATTATACACTGTTGGAGGCCGCTACCCTCTGTATTATACACTGTTGGAGGCCGCTACCCTCTGTATTATACACTGTTGGAGGCCGCTACCCTCTGTATTATACACTGTTGGAGGCCGCTACCCTCTGTATTATACACTGTTGGAGGCCGCTACCCTCTGTATTATACACTGTTGGAGGCCGCTACCCTCTGTATTATACACTGTTGGAGGCCGCTACCCTCTGTATTATACACTGTTGGAGGCCGCTACCCTCTGTATTATACACTGTTGGAGGCTGCTACCCTCAGTATTATACACTGTTGGAGGCCGCTACCCTCTGTATTATACACTGTTGGAGGCCGCTACCCTGAGTATTATACACTGCTGGAGGCCGCTACCCTCTGTATTATACACTGTTGGAGGCCGCTACCCTCTGTATTATACACTGTTGGAGGCCGCTACCCTCTGTATTATACACTGTTGGAGGCCGCTACCCTCTGTATTATACACTGCTGGAGGCCGCTACCCTCTGTATTATACACTGCTGGAGGCCGCTACCCTCTGTATTATACACTGTTGGAGGCCGCTACCCTCTGTATTATACACTGTTGGAGGCCGCTACCCTCTGTATTATACACTGTTGGAGGCCGCTACCCTCTGTATTATACACTGTTGGAGCCGCTACCCTCTGTATTATACACTGTTGGAGGCCGCTACCCTCTGTATTATACACTGCTGGAGGCCGCTACCCTCTGTATTATACACTGTTGGAGGCCGCTACCCTCAGTATTATACACTGCTGGAGGCCGCTACCCTCTGTATTATACACTGCTGGAGGCCGCTACCCTCTGTATTATACACTGCTGGAGGCCGCTACCCTCTGTATTATACAGTGTTGGAGGCCGCTACCCTCTGTATTATACACTGTTGGAGGCCGCTACCCTCTGTATTATACACTGCTGGAGGCCGCTACCCTCTGTATTATACACTGCTGGAGGCCGCTACCCTCTGTATTATACACTGCTGGAGGCCGCTACCCTCTGTATTATACACTGCTGGAGGCCGCTACCCTCTGTATTATACACTGTTGGAGGCCGCTACCCTCTGTATTATACACTGTTGGAGGCCGCTACCCTCTGTATTATACACTGTTGGAGGCCGCTACCCTCTGTATTATACACTGTTGGAGGCTCGCTACCCTCTGTATTATACACTGTTGGAGGCCGCTACCCTCTGTATTATACACTGCTGGAGGCCGCTACCCTCTGTATTATACACTGCTGGAGGCCGCTACCCTCTGTATTATACACTGCTGGAGGCCGCTACCCTCTGTATTATACACTGCTGGTGGCCGCTACCCTCTGTATTATACACTGCTGGAGGCCGCTACCCTCTGTATTATACACTGCTGGAGGCCGCTACCCTCTGTATTATACACTGCTGGAGGCCGCTACCCTCTGTATTATACACTGCTGGAGGCCGCTACCCTCTGTATTATACACTGCTGGAGGCCGCTACCCTCTGTATTATACACTGCTGGAGGCCGCTACCCTCTGTATTATACACTGCTGGAGGCCGCTACCCTCTGTATTATACACTGCTGGAGGCCGCTACCCTCTGTATTATACACTGCTGGAGGCCGCTACCCTCTGTATTATACACTGCTGGAGGCCGCTACCCTCTGTATTATACACTGCTGGAGGCCGCTACCCTCTGTATTATACACTGCTGGAGGCCGCTACCCTCTGTATTATACACTGCTGGAGGCCGCTACCATCTGTATTATACACTGCTGGAGGCCGCTACCATCTGTATTATACACTGCTGGAGGCCGGTAAGAATGGCGCCTAAGGTATTCCCTGCAGCATCACATTGTGTGTATATTTAACTGTTATCACTCTTATCTCTCTTTGCTGCTGGAAATGTGACTTAGTCAGGTGTGTGTTGTCTTAACAGATGTGAAAGAGAAGTATTAAAATGCGAGGAGTAGGTGCCATCAGAGAGACAATCATAGAGGCAATCAGAGAGACAATCAGAGAGACAATCAGAGAAACAATCAAAGAACACTTTCACAATCAGGGGTCCAGTCCCACTGGTATTGCATATCCACACAACACAAAAGTGGATTTCTTGAAGATGGAAATCAGACACGTGTCTTTCAAGAAATAGCAAAACCAGCAGACTGTGGTGGACATGTTCTTGTACCTTGGGGGCAAGTAGAAGAACTCCCAACACTCACTCCAGGTATACTTCAGGTATATCCCAACACAATAATCACCTAGGCACTTCTCAGGATGAATGGCCACTCACTCCAATAGACTATGTCTCTTCTTTCAAATACCTTGGTGTCTCTGTCCCTTGTACCTCAACTGCAGTTAATAAGTTACATCAACAATGTAGAGACAGACTCAAGGCTCTCAGAACTGTAGTGGGGTACAGCACGAAATATGGTGTTAATATTAGAATAGCAAGAATGATGTATTTAGCGTATGTAAGGTCTCTGATAGACTATCATGCACCAGCTTTGGTCCTGCAAAATGGCAAAAGTATTGATAGACTTGAAAAAATGCAAAATGAAGCACTCAGAATTATACGTGGCTGTCCTATAACTGCCAAAGTTCTCAACATGCGAAAAGAATTAAATATACTTAGCATTAGAGATAGAATATTTGAAATTAATCTTATGATGGGACTAAAGCTTCTGCGTGATAACAAAAACAACATTGTGTCAGTTGCTCTGTTAGAACACATACGAAATGGAACTAGCGAGTCTAAGTGGATTCAAAGAACAGCCACTCATATTAAAATGATGGGACTGCATGATGTATATACAGATGAAAGAGTTCAGCACTTCCTTCCACCCTGGCAGATAGTACCTTTTGACATCCTGACCCCTGCATACCCCACCAAGAAACTAATCACAAACAACCCTCATGCTCAGCTTGCTGCTAAATTAAGCACCATAGAACACATTCACAATATTCAAGCTGAAAACAACATTGCACAGACCATATACACTGACGGATCACTCAATACAGCTACAGGGAGGGCAGGAAGTGCTGTTATTGCTCATCAGCCCGATGGCAGCACAATTGAAAGGAATATCCGAATTAGTATCTGGGCGTCCACTATGCAAGCCGAGTTGGTAGCGATACTGGTAGCACTCGAAATTATTGACAACACTGAAGTAGACAGCTTAATTATTTCTGACTCCCTTTCCTCACTACGAGCAATAAACAGTTTGCAATCAAGTAATAACGTGCTTGTCTTGGAAGCTAGACGTAGATATATAAGAATACTTAGCAAGAGGGTAAATATAAAAATGTTGTGGATTCCTTCTCACATTGGCCTGCAGGAACATGACAAAGTTGACGCCCTTGCTAAGGCTGCAGTAAATGAAGACAGTATTTAACGGAATCTTGAGTTATCAAATAGGTCCCTTAAAAATATCATTAGACGAGAACTCCTGGATGGATTTGAAGAAAGTAGAACTGTGCAAACTGGAACTAGCAGGTCCATTGTACATCACATTGAAATGTGTGAAGTAAAACATGTGTATGGGGCAAGTAACAAAGTCAGTAGACTAACAGATGTTGTCACAGCTCGTATAAGACTTGGCTACAAGTATCTCTGGCAGTTCGGCTTATATAGGGATCTAGATGAAGTAAAGTGTAAAGTGTGTGGACAAAGACAGGGACACACACTCGAACACTATATCTTGGATTGTAGTAAAATTGAGCCATTTAGAGATAAATCTAAGCTCACTCTGTATGATATGGCAACCTATCTTATTACCATGGATAAATTACCTGAAATCCTTGCACTGTATCCACATTTCGCTTCCAGTAGATGAACGACATATGAGATTCAGAAACAAGTAGTGTATTGTGAGGACTAATAATAAACAGAAGCTCCCCTATGACTCTGTAATATCCCCATTGGTCAAACTATTATGTATTAGCGATAAGACCTACCATTAATGTATGATGACTTACTGTAAATATGTAGCTCTTGAAATAGCACTTACTCTGTAACTAGCTGACATTGTAACTATAAGGTGTGAAGGATAGATGAAATTGTTTATGTAATAATCTAAGATGAGGTCTGATAAAGACCTTTTGTGCCCTCTGTAATGCTTTTTGCGCTACCGCTCACAGGATGAGTATGGGGTGCACAATAAACTAGCCGCCTCCGGCGGCAACAATCAACAAATCACTCCACATTGACAGTGTATGTGGGGGGGGGATGTTATTATGCCCAGGCCTAAGTATTATATATATATATATATATATATATATATATATATATATATATATATATATATATATATATATTAACTAATTGCCCGTTGAAAAATGGTTTCACTAACCGGAGCCAAATCCCCAGTATGGCATCTTAGATTGTTAGCACGAGTTGTTCTTAAATAGCCGTTCACTTCACTCGTTAAGCTTCTCTTCAGTTTTATTAATTGCAACTTTGTATTGATGTGGGGGGGGAGAATGCCGCCTTCAGGTACTCCATCTGTTGATATTATGCAAGAGAGAAGCTGGAGATGCATGCTCTCAGATACAGGCATGATAGACAGGATTTGCATTCAATATGTGGTTCTTGCCGAGTGCAAAGTCTAGAAAAGAGGTTGTTTACAGGCGTGCACGCAGGAGGGGGGGGGGGAGGGCACGCTACAGGCGTGCAGAGAACACGTGCAAAAAAACAAGTACTCACCTAGTTGTACTACCTAGTTGTGCTTGAGCTCTGGCTCTTTGGTCCCGCCTCTCAACCGTCAATCAACAGGTGTACAGGTTTCTGAGCCTACTGGGCTCTATCATATCTACACTTGAAACTCTGTTTGAGTCAGCCTCCACCACATCACTTCCTAATGCATTCCAATTGTCAACCACTCTGACGCTAAAAAATTCTTTCTAATATCTCTGTGGCTCATTTGGGCACTCAGTTTCCACCTATGTCCTTGTGCGTGTTCCCTTGTGTTAAATAGCCTGTCTTTATCAACCCTGTCGATTCCCTTGAGAATCTTGAATGTGGTGATCATGTCTGCCCTAACTCTTCTGTCTTCCAACGAAGTGAGGTTCAATTCCCGTAGTCTCTCCTCGTAGCTCATACCTCTCAGCTCGGGTACTAGTCTGGTGGCAAACCTTTGAACCTTTTCCAGTTTAGTCTATGCTTGACTAGATATGGACCCATGCTGGAGCCGCATACTCCAGGATTGGTCTGACATATGTAACTCACGTGTATTGAGTTACGTGCAGATTTACACAAGAAGCCATATTGTCTTGGTAAAGAACACTGGGAACCTTAGTGGAGCTTTGTGCCCTCTGTCCTTGTTACGTGCTCATGTCTTTGTTTTACACACACACACACACACACACACACACACACACACAGGTTAGGGGGGCCAGGTAGCCTGGTGGATAGCGTGCAGGATTCGTAATTCTGTGGCGAGTTAGTCAGCTGTCACGGGCTGCTTCCTGGGGTGTGTGTGGGTGTGTGGTGTGGGGAAAAAAAAAAGTAGTTAGTAAACAGTTGATTGACAGTTGAGAGGCGGGCCGAAAGAGCAAAGCTCAACCCCCGTAAAATACAACTAGTGAATACACACACACACACACACACACACACACACACACACACACACACACAC
>WNGS01163947.1:5704089-5726685 GCA_020271785.1 Procambarus virginalis
TTTAGGGAGCTTCACTTGAGGGAATAACAGTTGACTTTGTTCTTAGCCCCCAATACGTAATTTGGGGGCCGTCGGTGTTCTCCCAATTTCCTTGCTGAAGAGGGACTAGGCTTGGTGTGGGGACTAGCTAGCCGCCACTAGGCTTTACCTGGGGTTTTAGCCTTCACTTTAATGTGGCCATCAAGATTCATGGCTTACCTTTCTTACCTTGCCACCTGGCTACATGGCTTACCCTCTTACCTTGCCACCTGGCTACATGGCTTGCCCCTCTTACCTTGCCACCTGGCTACATGGCTTACCCCTCTTACCTTGCCACCTGGCTACATGGCTTACCCCTCTTACCTTGCCACCTGGCTACATGGCTTGCCCCTCTTACCTTGCCACCTGGCTACATGGCTTACCCCTCTTACCTTGCCACCTGGCTACATGGCTTACCCCTCTTACCCTTGCCACCTGGCTACATGGCTTACCTCTCTTACCTTGATTATCCGGCATGGGAGGTGAAATGTCCTCCAAAAATTACATTTCGTCTCATATAAGCACTTAATTACCCAGACTTTGCGTTTACGGAGGACTGATTATGTCACTAATTCTCCAGATTGTTCTTCTAAACAGTTGTGATATTACAATGATACGGTTCTGCTTCCTCAAAGACCTCAAAGTTTTATTTTAAATCTATAAATTTTTGGTAAACCAGATGAACATACTGAACATCTCTGTTCTAAAAGTGTGTGGAAGGGTCTCCGGGAATCATTGGTCTGAAGGTGGCCTTCGGATGGTCTTTGAATATCCCGGGTCTGAAGAAGGCCTAGGAATGGTCTCTGATATCCCTGGCCTATGAAGGGTCTCTGACAACACATTCTTCACTAGTCTTGTTTTGAAAAGAAAATAAATCAACGTATTTAATACAATATCCCACAAAGTTATTCAGAAAAAATTGGCCTCTCTTTAAACTGTCCTTCCGATTTGCCCGATTTGTACCATAATTTAACTAATATTCGTCTAAAATATTGAATTAAGTTTCTTGAACATTTAAAGGAACAGTTGATCTTGAATTACAGCTAACCAGATTAAGAGAAGCCCTCATTAGAGCACCCTTGCTCTGTGCTTCGTAATGCTCAATTTTGATGTTGAAATATTGAACTAAAGGTTCAAAGTGGTGACATTTCCATTTAAATCTTGTATCCAGGTTTCATAATTACTGTATTTATGAAATATACAAAAGCTGTAACTACTAAGTAACCGCTATATTTTAATAAATAATTTATTATTTATATACACTTAGCACATTATTATTATTTTTTTGCGTGAATTTTTCCTGGTGTTCATGTTAGAATTTTGTTACCTTATATCTATTTCCAAAATACCCAACTATAGAAGATCAATAATTCTAACATTTCATTACACTATTGCAATATTGACACTTCACTTCTCAGCGCTCTGCATTTATGTACAGTTGTGTAATGCTGTTTTGCGGATTTTAGCGTCAGTACACATATTGTGTTTTAATATTCACAATAACTGAAATACACAGGATAACATTTTATATCAGGAAATGTGAGTCAAATTGGTTACCTAATGATAATTAGGTTTTTCATAGTTTCTATTTTAAACTGATTGAGAGAAGTACAGTCTTTATGGAAGTCTTGTTTGAGGCCCTTAATTTGCAAATACATTCCATAGACCACACTTGAGTATGTGTGAAGCGAATTAACAATTAACTTATTTACGGATTTTAGTAATGCTATCTGAGATTGGAATTTGTCATTGTTCTAATTGCTGAATTATGTGGAGTAATTCCAGGTCGGAGGTAATTAGGTAATTAAGTACTCACCAAGTTGTGCTTGCGGGGGGTTGAGTTTTGACTCTTTGGTCCCGCCTCTCACTTTTCAATCAACCGGTGTACAGATTCCTGAGCCTACTGGGCTCTATTATATCTGCATTTGAAACTGTGTATGGAGTCAGCCTCCACCACATCACTGCCTAATGCATTCCATTTGTTAACTACTCTGACACTGAAAAAGTTCTTTCTAATGTCTCTGTGGCTCATTTGGGTACTCAGTCTCTACCTGTGTCCCCTTGTGCTGTACCAAGTGTTACCAAGGCCGAGCGAGATGTGTAGTATTGAATTTCAGACAGATTTTTACCTACTGTTTTAGAAAGTTTTTTGTCATATTTTGTATATGGTAATTTAAATTAAGTTTATTGTCGATGTGAACACCAAAACATTTCCCAACTACTCTGCTCCCAATTAGGGTATTGCTGATTCTAAGTTTAATTTGATTCTTGGGCTTGTTTCCAAACAATATGTAGTACACTTTGTTCAATGTTTTAAGGGCGAGTTTGTTATTAGTCAGCCACAAACGGCTTTTGGGGTTTTTGGTCGGTATTCACTGTGTCAGTTAGGATAAGTGGGTTAAAATTTAAGAAAATGTATGTTCAGTCATCAGCACACAGAACTGGCTTCAGGTGTTGAGTGGCACTTGGTAGGTCATTAATGTCAACGAGAAAGAGGAGTGGACCAAGTATTCTACCCCGTGGAACGCCAATGTTAATTGGCAATATAGGAAAAAGTAACATCGATCACAGCAACATACTGGTGGTTATCACTGAGGTAAGATCCCAAGTATTGGAGGGAAGGGAGGAAATATCAGGGGAAAGCGCCAAGCCATTACGACTATATAGCACCTGGAAGGGGTCTGGATAAAGATTTGGGATGGGACGGTTTATATATAGGTTTACTGACCTGACACTTTCCTTTGCTAATTAAGTTAACGTTGAGAAAATCCACTAGGGCTATGAGGTGGGCGCGAAGCTACGACTTTGACAGTGCCAAGCCTCATGCTCCCTGGCTCCATGGTGTTACAGTTGGAGAAGAAGATTATGGTGGTTAACTGTGCCATCAACCTTACGCAGGAGCGCCACGCATCGAGTCACAATATATTACTTAAAACGTCATTGGAACTTTTGGTTGCTTAAAGCCATATTAGCAAGAGCTGTGCTACGATTAACGAAGTTGGAGTAAAGCTGTTTATACATAACATTTCAAATATTTTGGATAAGGTAGACAGGATTGATTATTGGTCTAAATTTGTTGATTTCAATGACCATTTTTTTAAATAATATTCGGAAAGGTTTGCAGTTCAAGTGATTTATTGAAGATCAGTGCTATATTTTTTTTAGTTACTCTTTATTTGATTAAGTTAAATTGTGTAGTAGCTGTTTTTTTCTCTTTTTGTTATCTTAGATGGCATTGATGAGTACCTCTTAGACCAGTCTGGAAAGAATGTGTTTTTTTATGGGGGAATCAATGTGTATTTATGCGTAGAATGTGTTTATGAGGGGTAATGTGTGTTGTTATTGGGGAAATATGTGTTTCTAGGTGGAATGTGTGTTTATAGTTGAATATATGTGCTTTATGGTTGAATATATGTGTTTATGGTGGAATATGTGTTATTATTGAAGTATTGTGTGTTTATGGCGAATGTATATGTTTATGGGGATATGTGTGTTTATGGGGAACATGTGTGATTGTTGGAGTAATATGTTTATATAGGGAAATATGTGTGTTTATAGGGGGAACATGTGTGATCTTGGAGTAATATGTGTGTTTATGGAGGAATAACAGCGGGTTGGGTTTTAATAGTTTTTTTTATTTAGGCGTTTATTGAGGTAATTTGTGTATTTATGGGTTAAAATGTGTTTTTTATGGATGGGACGGTTGTTTATAGCGGAATATGTGCGTTAGTAGAGGGAATTCAGTATGTGTGTTTATAAGTGAATCTGTATGTTTAGGGGGAAATATGTTTTTATGAGTGAAATATGTGTGTTTATGGGTGGAATATGTGTGTTTATGATGGACTGTGTGTGTTCATGGTGTAATATGTATATTTATGGAGGAATGTGTGTTTATGAAAGGAATACTTGAGAGAGGAGGTCGCCCTCGACCAATTGGCCCCAAAAGGTCCACAATTAACGTCTCTTTGTAACAGAACCATTTATATAGTTTATTAATTTCAATCCTTCTCTAATTTTGATATCGATTTCATTCGAAGCTTATACCTTCAAGATTTAAATAGGTAACAATACTACTTTTTTCTGATATAAGATTAGCAAATACAATAAAAGAATTATGTAAAGAATGATTTGATCTGAGAGAAAAATTTGATTTTTTTTTTTTTTGCTTTCGAGGAGAATTTGTGATGAGGGTTGGTGTACCTGTGTGTTTCAGTGTCCCCGTGAATTATTGCAGCGACACACCAACCGTTCTATCTTCCTCGGGTTTTTTTTTACCGCTGTCCGCGTGAAGCAAGACTTTTTGTTGGTCATCTCTTTGTATAATGAAGTGACACGAGGAGTTGTCTAATGATTCTGCCACAAGGAGGTTAATGTTTCTATAGGTAGTTAGCAACTAAAGGAGTCATCACTGGTAATAGGCTTTGTTATTGTTGACAAGACTACACACTAGAAGGTGAAGGGACGACGACGTTTCGGTCCGTCCTGGACCATTCTTAAGTCGATTGTCTCTTTGTTATTGTTTTTTTTTCGGTTCGCTTGGTGGTTGCTAAAATAAAAGTTAACGTTGAGAAAATCCACTTGGGGTATTGAGGTGGGACTCGAACCTTCGACTGCGACATTGCCAAGCCGCATACTCCATGACCCACGAGTGCTTGTGGGTCATACGTATAACCTGAACTGGCTACTGTAATCCTCCAGACTTACTGTGATTTCAGTAGAAATCCGGTTGTGTGATTTTGTAATAAAAGTTTGCATGAGGCTTGCCAGTGGGTCGCAGGTTCGCGCCCACCTCACAGCCCTGGTAGATTTGAACCCAGAATCATATTCTGTCACAACTGATAATGTCAATTAATTAAACAAGGCATTAAACTGAAGAGGGTCTTTACACTCAAACGTTCCTTACGGACTCCAGGGTTTTCTTAGGAGCAATGGCCATGAACTTCTTCTTCTTGACTATAAGACGTGGCGGCCATCCAGAGTTGCTTGCAAACACTCTAGTGTCGCTTTGATGAACAGCAGAACGCGTTCATCACACAGAACATCATCAGCTGAGTCTGTGTACAAGTGACAGGATGAACAGCCCAGCGGGTTTTCTTCCTATTGGGGAGTGTTGTACATGCTGCTATGGCGGTGTGTCCACTCACAGGATGAGTGACGCTGCCCAATACTGTCACTATGGCGTTGTGTCCACTCACAGGATGAGTGGCGCTGCCCAATACTGTCACTATGGCGGTGTGTCCACTCACAGGATGAGTGGCGCTGCCCAATACTGTCACTATGGCGGTGTGTCCACTCACAGGATGAGTGACGCTGCCCAATACTGTCACTATGGCGGTGTGTCCACTCACAGGATGAGTGACGCTGCCCAATACTGTCACTATGGCGGTGTGTCCACTCACAGGATGAGTGACGCTGCCCAATACTGTCACTATGGCGGTGTGTCCACTCACAGGATGAGTGACGCTGCCCAATACTGTCACTATGGCGGTGTGTCCACTCACAGGATGAGTGACGCTGCCCAATACTGTCACTATGGCGGTGTGTCCACTCACAGGATGAGTGACGCTGCCCAATACTGTCACTATGGCGGTGTGTCCACTCACAGGATGAGTGGCGCTGCCCAATACTGTCACTATGGCGGTGTGTCCACTCACAGGATGAGTGGCGCTGCCCAATACTGTCACTATGGCGGTGTGTCCACTCACAGGATGAGTGGCGCTGCCCAATACTGTCACTATGGCGGTGTGTCCACTCACAGGATGAGTGGCGCTGCCCAATACTGTCACTATGGCGGTGTGTCCACTCACAGGATGAGTGACGCTGCCAATACTGTCACTATGGCGGTGTGTCCACTCACAGGATGAGTGACGCTGCCCAATACTGTCACTATGGCGGTGTGTCCACTCACAGGATGAGTGACGCTGCCCAATACTGTCACTATGGCGGTGTGTCCACTCACAGGATGAGTGGCGCTGCCCAATACTGTCACTATGGCGGTGTGTCCACTCACAGGATGAGTGACGCTGCCCAATACTGTCACTATGGCGGTGTGTCCACTCACAGGATGAGTGACGCTGCCCAATACTGTCACTATGGCGGTGTGTCCACTCACAGGATGAGTGGCGCTGCCCAATACTGTCACTATGGCGGTGTGTCCACTCACAGGATGAGTGGCGCTGCCCAATACTGTCACTATGGCGGTGTGTCCACTCACAGGATGAGTGGCGCTGCCCAATACTGTCACTATGGCGGTGTGTCCACTCACAGGATGAGTGGCGCTGCCCAATACTGTCACTATGGCGGTGTGTCCACTCACAGGATGAGTGGCGCTGCCCAATACTGTCACTATGGCGGTGTGTCCACTCACAGGATGAGTGACGCTGCCCAATACTGTCACTATGGCGGTGTGTCCACTCACAGGATGAGTGGCGCTGCCCAATACTGTCACTATGGCGGTGTGTCCACTCACAGGATGAGTGACGCTGCCCAATACTGTCACTATGGCGGTGTGTCCACTCACAGGATGAGTGACGCTGCCCATACTGTCACTATGGCGGTGTGTCCACTCACAGGATGAGTGGCGCTGCCCAATACTGTCACTATGGCGGTGTGTCCACTCACAGGATGAGTGGCGCTGCCCAATACTGTCACTATGGCGGTGTGTCCACTCACAGGATGAGTGACGCTGCCCAATACTGTCACTATGGCGGTGTGTCCACTCACAGGATGAGTGACGCCGCCCAATACTGTCACTATGGCGGTGTGTCCACTCACAGGATGAGTGGCGCTGCCCAATACTGTCACTATGGCGGTGTGTCCACTCACAGGATGAGTGGCGCTGCCCAATACTGTCACAATGGCGGTGTGTTCACTCACAGGATGAGTGGCGCTGCCCAATACTGTCACTATGGCGGTGTGTCCACTCACAGGATGAGTGGCGCTGCCCAATACTGTCACTATGGCGGTGTGTCCACTCACAGGATGAGTGGCGCTGCCCAATACTGTCACTATGGCGGTGTGTCCACTCACAGGATGAGTGACGCTGCCCAATACTGTCACTATGGCGGTGTGTCCACTCACAGGATGAGTGGCGCTGCCCAATACTGTCACTATGGCGGTGTGTCCACTCACAGGATGAGTGGCGCTGCCCAATACTGTCACTATGGCGGTGTGTCCACTCACAGGATGAGTGGCGCTGCCCAATACTGTCACTATGGCGGTGTGTCCACTCACAGGATGAGTGCGCTGCCCAATACTGTCACTATGGCGGTGTGTCCACTCACAGGATGAGTGACGCTGCCCAATACTGTCACTATGGCGGTGTGTCCACTCACAGGATGAGTGGCGCTGCCCAATACTGTCACTATGGCGGTGTGTCCACTCACAGGATGAGTGGCGCTGCCCAATACTGTCACTATGGCGGTGTGTCCACTCACAGGATGAGTGACGCTGCCCAATACTGTCACTATGGCGGTGTGTCCACTCACAGGATGAGTGGCGCTGCCCAATACTGTCACTATGGCGGTGTGTCCACTCACAGGATGAGTGGCGCTGCCCAATACTGTCACTATGGCGGTGTGTCCACTCACAGGATGAGTGCGCTGCCCAATACTGTCACTATGGCGGTGTGTCCACTCACAGGATGAGTGGCGCTGCCCAATACTGTCACTATGGCGGTGTGTCCACTCACAGGATGAGTGGCGCTGCCCAATACTGTCACTATGGCGGTGTGTCCACTCACAGGATGAGTGGCGCTGCCCAATACTGTCACTATGGCGGTGTGTCCACTCACAGATAAGTGGCGCTGCCCAATACACTCGCCCTCGGGGCAAAATTAAAAATACAAGACAAATTATCATGCTCCTATATAAACTCTTGTGGGACCACAGTGTCATATAGGCTTACTGGCCTGACACTTGCCTTTGTTAATTACTTGCCGTGTTATATAACGACATTATTTTTCCCCGCTTCGATTGTTTCAAAAGAAAAAAAAGGCCTAATCACTGAATTTATCATGTGAATTAAAATTTCACACTGTTGAAAGTAGACCAATATTATAACCCATCGTCCTGTTTCGAAAGTACTTTTTTGTAACTATATGCACCATAGTACAAAATTGACGTACTAAGCAATTAGATAGTCCATTTGGTACTATTCACTTTATAGAGTCTGAAAAATGAAGCTAAAAAACAAACTTTAAATATTCCTAGCCTAGTATAGCACATATATGTACTATATTAGGCCTCCGATAGCTTGTATTAGGCCTAGGAAGATTAGGTAGGTTAGGTTGTCTTTGCAACTTAAATACAAAAACCTTTTCCGGTTTGTCTAAATTCCATAGTACTGATTTCTACTCTAATTCCGTTGTATGTCGGAATATGTATATGGTCCTCACTGTTACTGTAAGTACTACCAAGACAGGAGAATGGGGCTGAATATTATCCTGTTAACAGTAAGTTAATGCTACTGTGCTTGAAAGTAGATTCTGTTATTGCTGAAAGTAGATTAGTAATACTATTGGTGTTAGTAGATTGACTATCCTTTTGCCAAAAGTAGATTCATGTTAGTATCGTGAACAGTAGATTATTGCTATTATTTGGTAAGCGTTTGGTTAATGCCTCGTTGGTTAAAGTTGATTAGTGCTAGTCTTGTTGTTAATTAATAAGTATAAGTTAGTGAGTGTAGAGTGGAGACATGTATCGGAGAAGCCTAGTGTACTGCTTCTTTGTGTCTGTACATACATACATAATATATATATATATATATATATATATATATATATATATATATTATATATATATATATATATATATATTTATACTATATAGTCTCATTGAATATGACCGCATATTCTGTATTTACTATCTTCTGATTTAGGGCTTCTATCCCTCTAACTATTTTCTTAGCATCAGGGCTTAGCTGAAATAGGAGTTCTCCAAAACTCATTTTCGTAATTTTCGGGTGAAGAAAGATGTAAATTACTATAGAATGTATTACACGTATTTATACAATTTGCACAACGTTTCGAACCTCCATGNCAATATTCTTAAACTCTTCATCTAAGAATTCTGGACTAACAACCCGAAGAGCTCTTAGATACATAGAGGGAAAAACTGATTGTTTCACATTGTATCTATGCCCTGAGAAATAATGAACATAACATAAATTATTCGTAGGCTTTCTGTAAGCAGAAAGACATGTATGGGCATATTGGCCCATACATAGGTATTAATAGGGGCCTATTGGCCCATATGATGCAGCTCTTATTGTATATCCACCTAATCCCGTTCATATATTTGTCATTGTACCTCACTTCACCTCTCTCTCCTGCCTATATATGTCCAAACTTATTGACTTGTAAATCATTCCTTCTGAAGATGTATTAATATACGAAGTACTTAAGGAAATTCCTGTTTCAATTCTTCCTCCGTGGTCTGACACTGTCTCATATATATATATATATATATATATATATATATATATATATATTATATATATATATATATATATATATATATATATATATTTATGTATGTATATATACACTGCAAGTGTGATTCAAGACAAATACTCCTGTTTCTGTTTGAACACACACAGTTAAGTTCATAATGCTGCCTCTGGATACTATTTTTACTCTAGTGAAATGGTAGTGTTTCGAAACAGTGTTATGTATTGGATGGAAGAATAATTCTCACATGCACACAGTGGTATTATATTTGGCCTAAACTGACACTGCGTCAAGCACTGCGTCAAACACTGCGTCAAACAGATGCCCTGTATTTGGCACTGTATTTGAGTTGACGTTCCATCTGGCACATGTTGGCACATTGTGCTCACCTAGTTGTGCTTACGAGGGTTGAGCTTCGGCTCTTTGTTCTCGCCTCTCAACTGTCAATCAACTGGTGTACAGAAATGTGGTGCCCCCCTTCTGGTGGGTCTCCGCCCCCTCAGGACAGTTTTGGAGACTGGATAGTGGGTCCGGAGCCCGAAGCATTTTGAAGCAATATTCACATAGGAAATATTTGGTGCCGGGCAATAGAATCAAACTCTCGTCCTGTTCCTAGTATTTCCTATGTGAATATTTGGTGCAGGGCGATAGAATCGAACTCTCGTCCTATTCTTAGTATTTTCTCACAGATTTATCAGGCTATTGTGATTTCATTGTGCAATATTCGCAAAGGTTTACATTTCATTTATTTCACCAGAAATGTACAACATGAAATATTTCTTACAGTGTGCTCACACAGAGTACTTTATGAACTTTGTGAGGGATCAAAGTATACTTTGAGGCTGATAAATAAAGTAGATTGCTTCTTCATTAACTTTGTTGACAGACCTCACGGCTAACCCATGTTTATTCTTAGCTAAGTAGCATAAGCAAAGCATCAGTCAAACTAAAAACAAAAGATTGATTAGTTTGATTATTATTTGGGGGTTGAGACACTAGAAATATTTCTGAACCTTATGTAGATGGAACAAAGCGCTCAGATTACGTCGAGATTCCACAAAGGGGCTCTTAACAGCTCCTTATTTTTGTTTGTTGAGACGCATCTTGGAGTTTCATCTCCTTTGGTGAGACACATCTTTTAGATTTATCTTCTTCAATGTGATACATCATCCAGATTCATCTCCTTTGATGAGACTCATCTTCTTTGATTAGAGATCTTCCTGATTCATCTTCTCCTTTAATGAGATACTTCTTGCAGATTCATCCAGATTTCTTTAATGCTAGTGAATGATAAACACCAGGTGAACCCCTTCGGTTCGAATCCCGGGGCACTTTTCACGCGTTTCTTTCCTCTTGATGTTTCTGTTCACCCAGCAGTAAATAGATGCCATGGAGGTAGTCAACTGTTGTGGGTTTGCATCCTGGGGTGGAAGGTTAGTCATTGACCAGGGGAGGGACCTCGTCAGTAGGCTTTGAGGGTTATCTTGAGGTTATCTTGAGATGAATTCGGGGCTAAGCGTCCCCGCGGCCCAGTCCTCGACCAAGCCTCCTTTTTGTAATACATCCCCCCCTCCCCCCAGGAAGCAGCCCGTAGCAGCTGTCTAACTCCCAGGTACCTTCTTGATTAATTTTTGACGGGTCGCAACTTGAACCTCAAATCCTGTCCTGGCTCACGATTTATCAAGGGTTTAATTGTTTACGTACGAAACCAGTGCATCTGTCCTCGTTCATGGAGGCTAGTCTGTGCTTATTAAGCAATATACGAGCTTCAGAACTTTACAACTAAATGTTATTATTCCGTTGTGGAAAGACAAAGCAAAATCAGGTCCTCACCACTTGATAAGGGGTTCAGGACCGACCGAAACGTCGCCACATAAGGGTCCAGGACGGGCCGAAGCGTTGCCACATAAGGGGTCCAGGACCGAAACATCGCCACATAAGGGGTACAGGACGGACCGAAACATCGTCACTTAAGGGTCCAGGACCGACCGAAACATCGCCACATAAGGGCCCAGGACCGACCGAAACGTCGCCACATAAAGGTCCAGGACCGCCCGAAACATCGCCACATAAGGGTCCAGGACCGCCCGAAACATCGCCACATAAGGGCACCGGACCGCCCGAAACATCGCCACATAAGGGTCCAGGACCGCCCGAAACATCGCCACATAAGGGCCCAGGACCGCCCGAAACATCGCCACATAAGGGTCCAGGACCGACCGAAACATCGCCACTTCCTTTCATATCCTAGGTGTGGGTCGGGTCATGTGTTACAACCGCTCTGTTGTAACATTATTCCCCGCATAGTTAAAATAGTTAATAGTTAGTTAATATAGTTAGATAGTTAAAAACTATGAACTAGCGCACTAGTTCATAGTTAAAAACTATGAACTAGCGCACATGGCTTAGGACGGCGTTATTTGAAAGCTGTCTACAATGAATTGAATTTTTGTTATAGGGGGAAGCGTGTATTTTTATGAAGGGGGAAGGGGGGGGGGCTGTGTATTTATGGTCTGAATGTCATAAAGGCTCTTACTGTATTATTTAAATTGTATCCATTTCATGGATTTATATAATAAAAATGATCTGGTATTGTGATGCATCAGTGGCAGTTTATGGAGAGTGTAATGTTTTTATTATAATAGATCGTGTTCTATTTTTCTAATTCGAAAATTCGAACATTTTGGATCGTGTTCTATTTTTGTAATTTGTTTTATTAGTGCCTGGTGTAGCTGGCTTCAAACCACGTGCACCTGAAAGCAATAAGCCTTGGGGGGCTACATAGCCCCCCCCCCAAGGCTACATAGCCTTAAGGGGGCTATTTAGCCTCTGGTGGGCAGAGTTTGACAACCAATTATCTTTAGTCTGAATTGGGAAATGTTTTTTTTTTGTCAATATGTCAACATTTTTTTACGCCATTTTTTCCATTTATTGTCGACACGCATAAGCCTATGGCTCGTGTCGTGTATTCGTAGTTGGTGTAAGATTTCGTGACCATTTTGTGATTGATTTGGATCTTGTTTGAAGACCGAAACGTCGTGGTCTCCTTATCTTGTGATGTGGGGCTTGATCATCATATCTTCACCCACGTTGTTGTGACTCATCGTCTCAAATTCTTTTATTTTAGCTGTGAATTTAACTTATTGCTTATTGCAATGTACGGCACATTGCGGACCAAGTGAACATTGCTAATCTCTCGTGCTCCGTGTAGACATGAGGGATTCATTAAGCATTTAAACTACCACTTACGGAACCTGTACATCTATTCCCTAATCGTGGCGGCTTTTTATTTTACATTTATTAAACAGTTAACGAGCGTCAAAATTTCACAACCCAAAGTTATTATTGATGTAAACAACCACGTGGTGCCTCGAGGCTTATTAAACTGCTTAGTAAATGTAAACAAAGCCGCCATAATTGAGGAAAGATGGACAGGCATCTTAAGTGCTTGTGTGCATGCTTGGTGAATCCTGCTCCTGTATCGTGTTCCAGCAGACATCTTGGTTTACGGGAGTCCCTTAGGGAGTCCCCTGCGAATCTTGGGGAGCCTTGGGGATTCCTGGAGAGCCTTGGGTATTCCTGGGGATCATTGGAGATTCCTGGGGATCCTTGGAGATTCCTGGGGATAATTGGGTATTCCTGGGATCCTTGGGGATTTCTAGGGAGCTTTGGGGATTCCTGGGGATCCTTGGGGATTCCTGAGGAGCCTTGGGTATTGCTTGGGATTTCTGGGTATTCCTGTGGGTCTCCTTACGTATTCGTTGGTGATTCTTAAGTAACTGGGGATCCTTGGTTATTACGTAGGATTCTTGGAAATGCCTGTAATTTTTTGGTTCTCCTTGGAGGATATTTAGCTATCTCTGCGGATCATTGGATATCCATGGGATATCATTGGTTATCATGTGTTGATAAATATGTTGCAGTTATACACACACACTCGAATTCTACTGTTATGTAAAGTGGTGTTTGGCTCTGTGTGTGAACTGACAGAAATATCACAATAACGTGATAAATCACATGATCATCCAACGCATAGGTTCGAACCCTGACCAGGGTCTTGTGGATTTGTTCAACGAACACTGTGGTGCAGGTCCGAAGGTTGAGAGGCAGGAGAGAGAGAGCACTCAAAGGCACATTTGTGAACAATTATGTGTTTCACGGCAGGGGGGAGGGGGGAACTTTTACTTTCATCATTCGACAGTTCTGACGGATGATGAGAGGTGAGTAGTGAAGCTCGCGAGGTCTATAATTATCGTGTGCTTCTAGTGTAGTGCATCCAGTGTGTCTCCTCATTTGGGTAGTATCCTCATTTGGGTAGTATCCTCATTTGGGTAGTATCCTCATTTGGGTAGTATCCTCATTTGGGTAGTATCCTTATTTGGGTAGTATCCTCATTTGGGTAATATCCTCATTTGGGTAGTATCCTCATTTGGGTAGTATCCTCATTTGGGTAGTATCCTCATTTGGGTAGTATCCTTATTTGGGTAGTACCCTCATTTGGGTAGTATCCTTATTTGGGTAGTACCCTCATTTGGGTAGTATCCTCATTTGGGTAGTACCTCATTTGGGTAGTTGTTTCTAATCAGGTTTTTTTCTAATCTGTTTGAAAGAAGGGTTCTGGATTATTTTTTTTAATTTATCTGAATCTATCTATCTCAGTTGACCAGACTTAAGTGGGCGTGTGGGATGGGAGCCGGCAGCTCGCTGTGTCTCCTGAGGACAGTGTGTTTCCAGGGGCAAGGTTATATGATGAATGGTTTGCATTTTATAATAAAACAAAACATACCAAACCATCAGGAAATGAATATTAGGACATACATTCTTTAGAATGCAAATGCCTCGGGAAATATATGTTTTAAGGGATGAAAGAAGACCGGAATAAATTATCTAGGGTGTCAAGCCCTCAGGAAATATTTTCTTTGCAGTGTCAAGTCCTCAGGAAATAGACCCCAAAAGCTTGAAGACCATAAGGCTTTCTTAACCCTAAGCCTTCTGTATCAGAACCCCTGCGTCACCCACCATGGATGAACCCAAGCCTTGACACACCCTAATCTCGCTAGAACCGAAGCAGTATGAACTCCAGGTTCTATGTACCCAAGCCTTCACGGGCACTAAGATCATTACAAGCGAAGCATGATGGCCTCTTGTTTCTATGAACCTTCAGGCAGCCTAACCTAACCTAACCAACCTAACCTAACCTAACCTAACCTAACCTAACCTAACCTAACCTAACTCAACCAAACCTAACCTAACCTAACCTAACCTAACCTAACCGGCTGGAGTCTTAGTCTTATGGTCCTGAAGCGTCTTGAAGATAACGGCTAGATAACGTGAAGAGTGGACCTGATTGTGTACTCACCTAGTTGTGCTTGCGGGGGTTGAGCTCTGGCTCTTTGGTCCTGCCTCTTAACCGTCAGTCAACTGGTGTACAGGTTCCTGAGCCTACTGGGCTCTATCATATCTACACTTGAAACTGTGTATGGAGTCAGCCTCCACCACATCACTGCCTAGTGCATTTCACGTCTTAACTACTCTGAAAAGTAAGATACTACTCTGAAAAGTAAGAGAGTGCGCGTATTTACTGTTTATGTCTGCAGAATGGAGCTATTAGCTCTTGGATCCCGCCTTTCTAACCAATTCTTATTTTTCCTTTATTATATCTACTAAACGCACGCGCGCGCACGCACACACACACACACACACACACACACACCACACACACACACACACACACACACACACACACACACACACACACACAGTCAGTAGTTTCAAAGCGTTATATGACAAAGAGTGCTGGGAAGACGGGACACCACGAGCGTAGCTCTCATCCTGTAACTACACTTAGGTAATTACACTTAGGTAATTACACACACACACATGAATGTTTACACGGAATAGTAACAGAACGAGGGGACATGGGTGAAAGCTGGAAACTCAGATGAGTCTCAGAGATGTTAGGAAGTTTTCTTTTAGCGTGAGAGTAGTGGAAAAATGAAATGCACTTAAGGAACAGGTTGTGGAAGCAAATACTATTCATAATTTTAAAACAAGGTATGATAGGGAAATAGGACCAGAGTCATTGCTGTAAAACATCCGATGCTCGAAAGGCGGGATCTAAGAGTCAGCGCTCGTTCCTGCAGACACAAATAGGTGAGTACACACACACACACACACACACACATCTATCTGGACCTAAAAAAGGCTTTCGACAGAGTTCCCCATAAGAGGTTGTTCTGGAAACTGGAACATATTGGAGGGGTGACGGGTAAGCTACTAACATGGATGAAAAATTTCCTAACTGACAGAAAAATGAGGGCCGTAATCAGAGGCAAGGTATCGGATTGGAGGAATGTCACGAGTGGAGTACCACAGGGTTCAGTTCTTGCACCGGTAATGTTCATTGTCTACATAAACGATCTACCAGAGGGATTACAGAATTACATGAACATGTTTGCTGATGATGCTGAGTTAATAGGGAAGATAAGAAACCTAGATGATTGTCATGCCCTTCAAGAAGACCTGGACAAAATAAGTATTTGGAGCAACACTTGGCAAATGGAATTTAATGTGAATAAATGCCATGTTATGGAATGTGGAATTGGTGAACATAGACCCCACACAACCTATAAATTATGTGAGAAATCTTTAAAGAATTCTGATAAAGAAAGGGATCTAGGGGTGGTTTTAGATAGAAAACTATCACCTGAGGACCACATTAAGAACATTGTGCGAGGAGCCTATGCTACACTTTCTAACCTAAGAATTGCTTTTAAATACATGGATGGAGAAATACTAAAGAAATTGTTCACGACTTTTATTTGACCAAAGCTGGAATATGCAGCGGTTGTATGGTGCCCTTATCTTAAGAAGCACATCAACAAACTGGAAAAGGTGCAACGACATGCCACTAAGTGGCTCCCAGAAATGAAGGACAAGAGCTATGAGGAGAGGTTAGAGGCATTAAATATGCAAAAACTAGAAGATAGAAGAAAAAGAGGCGATATGATCACTACTTACAAAATAGTAACAGGAATTGATAAAATCGACAGGGAAGATTTCCTGAGACCTGGAACTTCAAGAACAAGAGGTCATAGGTTTAAACTAGCTAAACACAGATGCCGATGAAACGTAAGAAAATTCACCTTCGCAAATAGAGTGGTAGACGGTTGGAACAAGTTAAGTGAGAAGGTGGTGGAGGCCAAAACCGTCAGTAGTTTCAAAGCGTTATATGACAAAGAGTGCTGGGAAGACGGGACACCACGAGCGTAGCTCTCATCCTGTAACTACACTTAGGTAATTACACTTAGGTAATTACACACACACACGCACACACGTTTACCACCACACCACCCCCATGTGTGTCAAGAAACACAAGTCAAATTATATTAGTTTGTATTTCATTTGTTTTACTCAATGCATTGTTTTTCCTACACAATTTATGTTAATTTTTATAAATTTTATTTTACTGGAACCAGATTTAAATATTCTGGAACTGCTGCTACACTGGGTTTAATTTTCTTTCAGTTTGTTATAGAGCAGCTATCATGTCCAGAGGGCAGGCGGCTCAGCTCCAGGCAATTGGTGTCTCTCTGTGTCTGCGTCTCTGGCATTCTTACGAAACCTCTACATCTTTCACCATCATTTGGGGGAACTCGAAGGCGCCACGACGTTGCCCATAACAATACTAACCTTGGGTTATTTAGTTTCGGAACTCGTAAACGGTTTAATACATGTAAATACAGCCGCCATGACTGAGGCAAGATGTACAGGTTTCGTCCGTGGTTGGGTGATGACTCTTGGTCTTGGTTGGTAGAATGAGTTGCGTTGGTAGTGCGATGTCGTACAGCTGACGTTGTTAATTAAGGCGTCTTTTATATACGATGCGGAGTTTGCCTTGCATGGCTTGGCAGTCATGGATAAAGGGTGTGGAGTCTGGAAGGCATCGTGTGGTCATTTAGATAAGGCGTGGAGGTTATCTTGAGGTTATCTTGAGTTGATTTCGGGGCTGTAGTGTCCCCGCGGCCCCGTCCTCGACCAGGCCTCCACCCCCAGGAAGCAGCCCGTGACAGCTGACTAACTCCCAGGTACCTATTTACTGCTAGGTAACAGGGGGCATCAGGGCGAAAGAAACTCTGCCCATCATTTCTCGGCGGCGCCCGGGATCGAACCCAGGACCACAGGATCACGCGTCCAGTGTTCTGTCCGCTCGGCCACCGGCTCCCTGGTGGTAGACTGTAGGTGGTACTAAGTGGTAGTAGGTGTAGGTAGAATGTAGTGGGGAGATACCCGGTGGGTTACTCAACCTGTCACTTGTACCCAGACTCAGCTGGGACTTGCTTAACTGTCTCAAGTGAACAGCTTCTCAAACAAGAAGATTAACATTCGTCAACCCTTAAAATCTTACGTTGTCTTGCGGGTGCAAAATGGGGGAATGTTTTAGGAACAGTCTCAAAATTTGACAAATAGTATTTCCCTAAGTTGACCAGACCACACACTAGAAGGTGAAGGGACGACCACGTTTCGGTCCGTCCTGGACCATTCTCACAATCGACTTGAGAATGGTCCAGGACGGACCGAAACGTCGTCGTCCCTTCACCTTCTAGTGTGTGGTCTGGTCAACATACTTTAGCCACGTTATTGTGACTCATCGCCTGCGTATTTCCCTAACTTAGACAATGTGGGGTTTATTGTGTGACTTCTTTCCCATGTATTCAGTATACATACACATGAATAGGATCATGCGGTAGGTCCAGGAAAGAATGATAAGAGATGTAACCTGCCCTCTGGAATAATACATCGCATTTTGACGACAAAATCCCCAGCGGACAAAATATGATGTACTATATGTACATAGCGGCTCACAAGCATTCACCTTCACTATGTGTGTGGCAGACGTAAATATGTGTATCTATGTATTTACGTATGTAGGTTAGCTTAGCATTTTAAAAGCACCGAATCACCTTCTGTGGTTGATTGTTCAATAAACCCTTGAACTATATATTTAACACATCTCTAACCCTGTCCATGGAGGACAGAAGAAAATGTATATATGCTGGTTAGCATTGTAAATGTCTGGCCACGTCTGTGGCAGGAAATAATAATAAAACAAGTAATAAAAAAATACGTGTGTGGGTCGCTCGGTTGAATAAGGTTAGCAAGGTTCGGGTGTTTTAATACACCATATTCTATCCGTTGTGACAACCTCGAGATAACGGCATGAGAGATGGATTGTAAACCTATAGGCCTAATATGAGTCATTGGAACGAATTGGTGTAGGTCTAGGAAGGGATGGTTGTTGTATCCGGCAATATAGTTCTTTTAGCAGATAATGAACGTCTTGAAGACTAGAGTTAGTAAGGAACAGAATGTTGCAGGTGCAATGGAAGCCCTGGGTGCATTGGCAAGGGAATGGAACTATCAGGAGAAAGCGCCAATCAATTACGACTATATAACACAGGGAAAGGGATCAGGATAAGGCTTTAGGATAGGACGGGAGGAAAGGAATGGTCCCCACAACCACTTGGTGGACGGTCGGGGATTGAACACCGACCTGCATGAAGGGAGACCGTCGCTCTACCGTCCACCCCAAGTGGTTGAAGGGAAAAAGCTAGTTATTTTCGAATTTAGAAAAAGTTATTTTCTTTTTAACGTGAAGTATTTGTATTTAAGTGGAAGATTAAATATAATAAGATTATGTGTAAACCCGTAGTGTTAGGAGTATAGAGTAAGGTATGAAGACGTTATGGAGAGATGTAGAGTGCATAATTCAGTAAGCCCCAAGATTGAGGAGAGCGTTCAGAGGCGGTTGGGCCGTGTCAAATGAATGGATGATTCTAGACCGGTGAAGAGAGTGTATACCAGTGAATTTGAGGGTAGAGGACATGGAGGCCGGACATGTTGAGTGTGTGAGGAAGCCTTGAGTGAATACGAGGGAGTGAAAGGATTTGTATATATATATATATATATATATATATATATATATATATATATATATATATATATATATATATATGCAACAATGATCACAAAAACACTGATCCAAGTATGCAGAATAACCACATGTGAAAAATAGAAAATGCTTAACGCGTTTTCGGCTAATTCGCCTTCATCAGAGCAAAGTAGAATGAAGATAATCTTCATTCTACTTTGCTCTGATGAAGGCGAATTAGCCGAAAACGCGTTAAGCATTTTCTATTTTTCACATGTGGTTATTCTGCATATATATATATATATATATATATATATATATATATATATATATATATATATATATATATATATATATATATGTACATTACAATGCACGAGTTAATGCTATACATCTGGTCTTGTGGAGCAGTGGTCTGATGCAGACGATGGGTCACTACAACGGGGCTGAAGACATTATGACCAAACCAAACATAAGAAAAAGATTAGACGACGACGTTTCGGTCCGTTGTCAAGTCTTATACGACTTGAGAATGGTCCAGGACGGACCGAAACGTCGTCGTCCCTTCACCTTCTAGAGTGTGGTCTGGTCATCAGTTCGTTGCTGATGTGGATATTATTGGGGTATAGCAGGGCTTATTTATCTTTTAAATAATGTATTGATTACACGAGTGGTATAATTTGCATATCTATATCTCTTTTTTAATATTATTGACCCGACGCACCTTGTGAATGACTGTGTTATTTCCTACAATTTCAAAGCATTAGTTTTAGTTCATTGAAATATAAATAAGAATAAAATATTTTTACTTGAATTACTAAACAGTGTTTGTGGCTATAATTTTGAATAATTAAAGTAATTAATATTTCACTGTTTACACTAAGCTTGTGAGAAAAATTGAGAGTTTACTGAGTACTAAACTATACTTGCTGTAACTCATCCTCTTATGTAAGTGATACTTTTTGTAACTACGTGCACCATAGTACAAACAGTTACGTACTATTTAATTAGAACTTTGTATTACTTACTTTATAGTCTGAAAAAAATGAAGCTAAAAAACAAACTTAAATATTCCTAGGCCTAGTATAGCACACATATGTACTATATTATGCCTCACATAGCGCACATTAGGCCTAGGAAGATTAGGTTAGATTAGTTTAGTTTGTCTTTGCAACATAAGTAATAAATAGTTTGCTGGTGTGTCCAAATTCAATAGTACCGATTTCTACTTTCTAATGTGGTTGTACGTCGGAATATATACTATGGTCCTCATCCTTCCTAATACTACTACCAAAACAGGAGGATGGGCTGCTTAATGATTGCAATAAGCTTTTAACGTGTCCTTAATTAATAACCCTCTCGTAGTTGAAAGACCTGAAGCCTAACACCAGTCACTCTTTTTTTCCTTATTTTAATAAAATTTGAGCAGCATTTTCGGAGGTATATAATAAGAACTGAGTATGTGGTGAGATCTAGAGTGCAAAAGTTGATCATTGGTAAGACTTTGAAGATTCTTTGGTCATATTAAACGACTGATAATGTGGGGTTAAGAGTGCATTCACACGGAACATCAACTAAATTTCGGAGACTTGAGGCAAAGGGAAATTCACACCAGTTGTTCCATCTATCATCATTCTATTATGCAGGAAGTACCGCACGTCTATGGGTCATCCAATAATGTTAGCAGACTTCTAGATGTTACCACTGCTAGGCTTAGGCTCGGCTACAAGTACCGCTGGGAGTTTGTAACATCTGCTGATGTAGATTTCAGCAGAACTATTCGCATACTTTGTGTCATTATATAATGGAATGTGAAAAAATCGCGGAATTCAGACGTAACACCATCAATAGTGTCCAAGAACCTGGCTACATGGCTTACCTCTCTTACCTTGATTTATCCGGCATGGGGAGGTGAAATTGTCCTCAAAAAATTACATTTCGTCTCATATAAGCACTTAATTGCCCAGACTTTGCGTTTACGGAGGACTGATTATGTCACTAATTCTCCAGATTGTTCTTCTAAACGGTTGTGGTATTAAAATGATACGGTTCTGCTTCCTCAAAGACCTCAAAGTTTTATTTTAAATCTATAAATTTTTGGTAAACCAGATGAACATACTGAACATCTCTGTTCTAAAAGTGTGTGGAAGGGTCTCCGGAATCTTTGGTCTGAGGTGACCTTCGGATGGTCTTTGAATATCCCGGTCTGAAGAAGGCCTAGAAAGGGTCTTCTGAATTTCCCTGGTCTGAAGAACTTAGGAATGGTCTCTGAATATCCCTGGCCTATGAAGGGTCTCTGAAACAATACATTCTTCACTAGTCTTGTTCTGAAAAGAAAATAAATCAACGTATTTAATACAATATCCACAAAGTTATTCAGAAAAAAATGGCCTCTCTTTAAACTGTCCTTCCGATTTGCCCGATTTGTACCATAATTTAACTAATATTCGTCTAAAATATTGAATTAGTTTCTTGAACATTAAAGGAACAGTAGATCTTGAATTACAGCTAACCCAGATTAAGAGAAGCCCTCATTAGAGCACCCTTGCTCTGTCTTCGATTAATGCTCAATTTTGATGTGGAAATATTGAACTAAAGGTTCAAGTGGTGTCCTTTCCATTTAAATCTTGTATCCAGGTTTCATAATTACTGTATTTATAAATATACAAAAGCTGTAACTACTAAGTAACCGCTATATTTTAATAAATAATTTATTATTTATATACACTTGCACATTATTATTATTTTTTGTTTGCGTGAATTTTTCCTGGTGTTCATGTTAGAATTTGTTACCTTATATCTATTTCCAAAATACCCAACTATAGAAGATCAATATTCTAACATTTCATTACACTATTGCCATATTGACACTTCACTTCTCAGCGCTCTGCATTTATGTACAGTTGTGTAATGCTGTTTTGCGGATTTTAGCGTCAGTACACTATTGTGTTTTAATATTCACAATAACTGAAATACACAGGATAACATTTTTATATCAGGAAATGTGAGTCAAATTGGTTACCTAATGATAATTAGGTTTTTCATAGTTTCTATTTTAAACTGATTGAGAGAAGTACAGTCTTTATGGAAGTCTTGTTTGAGGCCCTTAATTTGCAATACATTCCATAGACCACACTTGAGTATGTGTGAAGCGAATTAACAATTAACTTATTTACGGATTTTAGTAATGCTATCTGAG
>WNGS01163947.1:5727685-5739033 GCA_020271785.1 Procambarus virginalis
GCGTGCGTTTAGTAGATATAATAAAGGAAAAATAAGAATTGGTTAGAAAGGCGGGATCCAAGAGCTAATAGCTCCATTCTGCAGACATAAACAGTAAATACGCGCACTCTCTTACTTTTCAGAGTAGTATCTTACTTTTCAGAGTAGTTAAGACGTGAAATGCACTAGGCAGTGATGTGGTGGAGGCTGACTCCATACACAGTTTCAAGTGTAGATATGATAAGAGCCCAGTAGGCGCAGGAACCTGAACACCAGTTGATTGACGGTTAAGAGGCGGGACCAAAGAGCCAGAGCTCAATCCCCGCAAGCACAACTAGGTGAGTACACAATCAGGTCCACTCTTCACGTTATCTAGCCGTTATCTTCAAGAAGCTTCAGGACCATAAGACTAAGACTCCAGTTAGGGTTAGGTTAGGTAGGTTAGTTAGGTTAGGTTAGGTTAGGTTGCCTGAAGGTTCATAGAAACAAGAGGCCATCATGCTTCGCTTGTAATGATCTTAGTGCCCGTGAAGGCTTGGGTACATAGAACCTGGAGTTCATACTGCTTCGGTTCTAGCGAGATTAGGGTGTGTCAAGGCTTGGGTTCATCCATGATGGGTGACGCAGGGGTTCTGATACAGAAGGCTTAGGGTTAAGAAGCCTTATGGTCTTCAAGCTTTTGGGGTCTATTTCCTGAGGACTTGACACTGCAAAGAAAATATTTCCTGAGGGCTTGACACCCTAGATAATTATTTCCGGTCTTCTTTCATCCCTTAAAACAGATATTTCCCGAGGCATTTGCATTCTAAAGAATGTATGTCCTAATATTCATTTCCTGATGGTTGGTATGTTTTGTTTATTATAAAATGCAAACCATTCATCATATAACCTTGCCCTGGAAACACACTGTCCTCAGGAGACACAGCGAGCTGCCGGCTCCCATCCCACACGCCCACTTAAGTCTGGTCAACTGAGATAGATAGATTCAGATAAATTAAAAAAAATAATCCAGAACCCTTCTTTCAGACAGATTAGAAAAAAACCTGATTAGAAACAACTACCCAAATGAGGGTACTACCCAAATGAGGATACTACCCAAATGAGGGTACTACCCAAATAAGGATACTACCCAAATGAGGGTACTACCCAAATAAGGATACTACCCAAATGAGGATACTACCCAAATGAGGATACTACCCAAATGAGGATACTACCCAAATGAGGATATTACCCAAATGAGGATACTACCCAAATAAGGATACTACCCAAATGAGGATACTACCCAAATGAGGATACTACCCAAATGAGGATATTACCCAAATGAGGATACTACCCAAATGAGGATACTACCCAAATGAGGATACTACCCAAATGAGGATATTACCCAAATGAGGATACTACCCAAATAAGGATACTACCCAAATGAGGATACTACCCAAATGAGGATACTACCCAAATGAGGATACTACCCAAATGAGGATACTACCCAAATGAGGGTACTACCCAAATCAAGGTACTACCCAAATGAGGATACTACCCAAATGAGGATACTACCCAAATGAGGGTACTACCCAAATCAAGGTACTACCCAAATGAGGATACTACCCAAATGAGGAGACACACTGGATGCACTACACTAGAAGCACACGATAATTATAGACCTCGCGAGCTTCACTACTCACCTCTCATCATCCGTCAGAACTGTCGAATGATGAAAAGTAAAAGTTCCCCCCTCCCCCTGCCGTGAAACACATAATTGTTCACAAATGTGCCTTTGAGTGCTCTCTCTCTCCTGCCTCTCAACCTTCCGACCTGCACCAACAGTGTTCGTTGAACAAATCCACAAGACCCTGGTCAGGGTTCGAGCGTTGGATGATCATGTGATTTATCACGTTATTGTGATATTTCTGTCAGTTCACACACAGAGCCAAACACCACTTTACATAACAGTACAATTCGAGTGTGTGTGTATAACTGCAACATATTTATCAACACATGATAACCAATGATATCCCATGGATATCCAATGATCCGCAGAGATAGCTAAATATCCTCCAAGGAGAACCAAAAAATTACAGGCATTTCCAAGAATCCTACGTAATAACCAAGGATCCCCAGTTACTTAAGAATCACCAACGAATACGTAAGGAGCCCCACAGGAATACCCAGAAATCCCAAGCAATACCCAAGGCTCCTCAGGAATCCCCAAGGATCCCCAGGAATCCCCAAGGATCCCCAGGAATCCCCAAAGCTCCCTAGAAATCCTCAAGGATCCCCAGGAATACCCAATTATCCCCAGGAATCTCCAATGATCCCCAGGAATACCCAAGGCTCTCCAGGAATCCCCAAGGCTCCCCAAGATTCGCAGGGGACTCCCTAAGGGACTCCCGTAAACCAAGATGTCTGCTGGAACACGATACAGGAGCAGGATTCACCAAGCATGCACACAAGCACTTAAGATGCCTGTCCATCTTTCCTCAATTATGGCGGCTTTGTTTACATTTACTAAGCCTCGAGGCACCACGTGGTTGTTCACATCAATAATAACTTTGGGTTGTGAAATTTTGACGCTCGTTAACTGTTTAATAAATGTAAAATAAAAAGCCGCCACGATTAGGGAATAGATGTACAGGTTCCGTAAGTGGTAGTTTAAATGCTTAATGAATCCCTCATGTCTACTCGAGCACGAGAGATTAGCAATGTTCACTTGGTCCGCAATGTGCCGTACATTGCAATAAGCAATAAGTTAAATTCACAGCTAAAATAAAAGAATTTGAGACGATGAGTCACAACAACGTGGGTGAAGATATGATGATCAAGCCCCACATCACAAGATAAGGAGACCACGACGTTTCGGTCTTCAAACAAGATCCAAATCAATCACAAAATGGTCACGAAATCTTACACCAACTACGAATACACGACACGAGCCATAGGCTTATGCGTGTCGACAATAAATGGAAAAAATGGCGTAAAAAAATGTTGACATATTGACAAAAAAAAAAACATTTCCCAATTCAGACTAAAGATAATTGGTTGTCAAACTCTGCCCACCAGAGGCTAAATAGCCCCCTTAAGGCTATGTAGCCTTGGGGGGGGGGCTATGTAGCCCCCCAAGGCTTATTGCTTTCAGGTGCACGTGGTTTGAAGCCAGCTACACCAGGCACTAATAAAACAAATTACAAAAATAGAACACGATCCAAAATGTTCGAATTTTCGAATTAGAAAAATAGAACACGATCTATTATAATAAAAACATTACACTCTCCATAAACTGCCACTGATGCATCACAATACCAGATCATTTTTATTATATAAATCCATGAAATGGATACAATTTAAATAATACAGTAAGAGCCTTTATGACATTCAGACCATAAATACACAGCCCCCCCCCTTCCCCCTTCATAAAAATACACGCTTCCCCCTATAACAAAAATTCAATTCATTGTAGACAGCTTTCAAATAACGCCGTCCTAAGCCATGTGCGCTAGTTCATAGTTTTTAACTATGAACTAGTGCGCTAGTTCATAGTTTTTAACTATCTAACTATATTAACTAACTATTAACTATTTTAACTATGCGGGGAATAATGTTACAACAGAGCGGTTGTAACACATGACCCGACCCACACCTAGGATATGAAAGGAAGTGGCGATGTTTCGGTCGGTCCTGGACCCTTATGTGGCGATGTTTCGGGCGGTCCTGTGCCCTTATGTGGCGATGTTTCGGGCGGTCCTGGACCCTTATGTGGCGATGTTTCGGGCGGTCCTGGACCCTTAAGTGACGATGTTTCGGTCCGTCCTGTACCCCTTATGTGGCGATGTTTCGGTCCTGGACCCCTTATGTGGCAACGCTTCGGCCCGTCCTGGACCCTTATGTGGCGACGTTTCGGTCGGTCCTGAACCCCTTATCAAGTGGTGAGGACCTGATTTTGCTTTGTCTTTCCACAACAGAATAATAACAATTAGTTGTAAAGTTCTGAAGCTCGTATATTGCTTAATAAGCACAGACTAGCCTCCATGAACGAGGATAGATGCACTGGTTTCGAACGTAAACAATTAAACCCTTGATAAATCGTGAGCCAGGACAGGATTTGAGGTTCAAGTTGCGACCCGTCAAAAATTAATCAAGAAGGTACCTGGGAGTTAGACAGCTGCTACGGGCTGCTTCCTGGGGGAGGGGGGGGGGATGTATTACAAAAAGGAGGCTTGGTCGAGGACTGGGCCGCGGGGACGCTTAGCCCCGAATTCATCTCAAGATAACCTCAAGATAACCCTCAAAGCCTACTGACGAGGTCCCTCCCCTGGTCAATGACAAACCTTCTCTCCAGGATGCAAACCCACAACAGTTGACTACCTCCATGGCATCTATTTACTGCTGGGTGAACAGAAACATCAAGAGGAAAGAAACGCGTGAAAAGTGCCCCGGGATTCGAACCGAAGGGGTTCACCTGGTGTTTATCATTCACTAGCATTAAAGAAATCTGGATGAATCTGCAAGAAGTATCTCATTAAAGGAGAAGATGAATCAGGAAGATCTCTAATCAAAGAAGATGAGTCTCATCAAAGGAGATGAATCTGGATGATGTATCACATTGAAGAAGATAAATCTAAAAGATGTGTCTCACCAAAGGAGATGAAACTGTAAGATGCGTCTCAACAAACAAAAATAAGGAGCTGTTAAGAGCCCCTTTGTGGAATCTCGACGTAATCTGAGCGCTTTGTTCCATCTACATAAGGTTCAGAAATATTTCTAGTGTCTCAACCCCCCAAATAATAATCAAACTAATCAATCTTTTTGTTTTTAGTTTGACTGATGCTTTGCTTATGCTACTTAGCTAAGAATAAACATGGGTTAGCCGTGAGGTCTGTCAACAAAATTAATGAAGAAGCAATCTACTTTATTTATCAGCCTCAAAGTATACTTTGATCCCTCACAAAGTTCATAAAGTACTCTGTGTGAGCACACTGTAAGAAATATTTCATGTTGTACATTTCTGGTGAAATAAATGAAATGTAAACCTTTGCGAATATTGCACAATGAAATCACAATAGCCTGATAAATCTGTGAGAAAATACTAAGAATAGGACGAGAGTTCGATTCTATCGCCCTGCACCAAATATTCACATAGGAAATACTAGGAACAGGACGAGAGTTTGATTCTATTGCCCGGCACCAAATATTTCCTATGTGAATATTGCTTCAAAATGCTTCGGGCTCCGGACCCACTATCCAGTCTCCAAAACTGTCCTGAGGGGGCGGAGACCCACCAGAAGGGGGGCACCACATTTCTGTACACCAGTTGATTGACAGTTGAGAGGCGAGAACAAAGAGCCGAAGCTCAACCCTCGTAAGCACAACTAGGTGAGTACAATGTGCCAACATGTGCCAGATGGAACGTCAACTCAAATACAGTGCCAAATACAGGGCATCTGTTTGACGCAGTGTTTGACGCAGTGCTTGGCGCAGTGTCAGTTTAGGCCAAATATAATACCACTGTGTGCATGTGAGAATTATTCTTCCATCCAATACATAACACTGTTTCGAAACACTACCATTTCACTAGAGTAAAAATAGTATCCAGAGGCAGCATTATGAACTTAACTGTGTGTGTTCAAACAGAAACAGGAGTATTTGTCTTGAATCACACTTGCAGTGTATATATACATACATAAATATATATATATATATATATATATATATATATATATATATATATATATATATATATATATATATATATATATATATATGAGACAGTGTCAGACCACGGAGGAAGAATTGAAACAGGAATTTCCTTAAGTACTTCGTATATTAATACATCTTCAGAAGGAATGATTTACAAGTCAATAAGTTTGGACATATATAGGCAGGAGAGAGAGGTGAAGTGAGGTACAATGACAAATATATGAACGGGATTAGGTGGATATACAATAAGAGCTGCATCATATGGGCCAATAGGCCCCTATTAATACCTATGTATGGGCCAATATGCCCATACATGTCTTTCTGCTTACAGAAAGCCTACGAATAATTTATGTTATGTTCATTATTTCTCAGGGCATAGATACAATGTGAAACAATCAGTTTTTCCCTCTATGTATCTAAGAGCTCTTCGGGTTGTTAGTCCAGAATTCTTAGATGAAGAGTTTAAGAATATTGATGCTATTGGTCTCAAGCTTTGTTATCCACTGAGTTTTTTGGAAGTTTGCTGTAGCAAAGCACGTCGTACATATTATAATAATAATATATGCAGTGAGAAAATTCGCCAAAAGGATGTGTTATGTTTACCATATTTTTCTGGGTTTGAAAATATTGTCAAGGCCTTGAAACTTTTTGATATACATGTATTGTTTAATTACGAAAATACTATTGGTAAGCTATTAGTTAGAAACAGTCCTCGTAGTGATAATTGTGTCATTTATAAAATACCTTGTAAAGACTGTAATAGGTTCTATGTTGGGCAAACATCTAAAGATTTGAAATGTAGAATTTCGCAACATAAATACTCTGTAAGACATGGCCAATTGTCTAATGCTTTATTTGTTTATTTGTCAGAAAATTCACATCAAATTGATTGGGAGCTGGCTTCTTCAATAACGAATTGTAAAATCCATTTCAATAGGAACATAATTGAATCTGCTTTAATACAGATTACAAAATCATGAAATTTGAACATTAGCAGTGGTTTGTATAATTTAGATCCATTTTTGATTGATTAGTTGAAGGGCGATTTGAGTAGGATCATTGATACACATTTGTCTCACTAATTCATTGTTAGTACAGTAATTAAGAGCTTTTGTGGCTTGATGACTTGTGTAATAAGAGAGGCTTGCTGCCTGTGATGTTGACTGCGGAATGAGGCCTCTCGTGTTCTAAAACATGTTTGTTGGTTGTAGTTTTGTAAACAAGGCTGTGAGGGTTTTACTGAACGGTATTTTTATGGTGCCCACGTGGCAATGGGGCTGTTGTGTAGGCCTGGTGGGTGGGTTTGGTGCTCTTTACGGCAGCCTTAGGCCTGATGGCATATAATGAAGGCCTGGTATCATTCTTTACTGTAGCGAACCCCTGATTGGTGTTTGCCCTGTAATGTTTAATGTTCAACTCTAAAGTCAGCATTATAGTCATTATAACCTCATCTTCCCACACACATTCTGTACCACAATTGTCTGTGGTTCACTACTAATATTCTAACCAAAGTAACATAGAGAAGAGACAGCATAAACAGATATTAAAAAGAATAATCAAGAACAGACATGTTGCTTAACTTCCCTGACACCATTTAACTATCAAGTTTATAAGTTTCTTTATCACCTTATATATATATATATATATATATATAATATATATATTATATATATATATAATATATTATATATAATATATTCATATATATAAAGTACTCTAGAGCGTACTTTATGCATAACTGTTCTTGCCTTCGTAACTCCGTCAAGGTATCTGCTTAATAACTTGTTACTAGGTACGGTGAATTGTTAGTTTGTCCTCAGTATAACTAGTTTAGTAGGTATACTTAACTGATAAGTTGTCCTCAGTATAAATTCCTATTTACTGTACCATTTCATGTTAAGATATGGTGGCTCTATTTGTATATTTTAGGGTATTTGGCTGTTGCGTTGTTTTCGGCTTTGGTGGCTGTTGTGGTGTAAGACCAGTCTGGTGGCTATTGTATTTTAATGGTAACATTGAGAGAGTGGCATTGTAATGAAGATGTTGTCTGTGGAGCTGGTATGGTGGCTTCTTCTCTGTGGTGCAGTTACAGTGGCATGCTAGCTGGGTTGTAGTTTTGGTGGGTTGCATGGCTGTGTTGTGATGGGAGCTTTTGGCTGTGGTGCTGTGCTGGAGTCTGTATGGTGTGGTGTTCAACTAAAGGCTTATCCTGCTCTGGAGGGTTATTATATCCACCTCTTGCTTATTGACTAACAAGATACTTTAAATATCATGGTTGACATCAAACAACACACACACACCCACACTATAATTATATATTATATATATATATATATATATATATATATATATATATATATATATATATATATATAATAATATATATATAATTATGTCATACCTAGTAGCCAGAACGCACTTCTCAGCCTACTATGCAAGGCCCGATTTGCTAATAAGCCAAGTTTTCATGAATTAATATATTTTTCTCTAATTTTTTTCTTATGAAATAATAAAGCTACTCATTTCATTATGTATGGACAATTTTTATTATTGGAGTTAAAATTAACGTATTTATATGACCGAACCTAACCACCTACCTAACCCACCTAACCTATCTTTATAGGTTAGGTTAGATTAGGTATCCGAAAAAGTTGGTTAGGTTTGGTTTGGTAGGTTAGGTAGTCGAAAACAATAATTCATGAAAACTTGGCTATTAGGCAAATCGGGCCTTGCATAGTAGGCTGAGAAGTGGTTCTGGCTACTAGGTACGACATATATATATATATATATATATATATTATATATATTATATATATATATATATATATATATATATATATAATATATATGCGAACAAGCATCCTGAACGGTCTCCAGGCATATATGCAACTGAAAACTCACCCCAGAAGTGACTCGAACCCATACTGCCAGAAGAAAGCATTGCTTCTGGCAGTATGGGTTCGAGTCACTTCTGGGGGTGTGAGTTTTCAGTTATATATATATATATATATATATATATATATATATATTATATATATATATTATATATATATATATATCACCGAGATGTGAATACGCGCCTCTGTGTGTATATATGTCCACTTGGAAGCCAGAACTAGGTTTAATCAACCATTTAGGCTCCCCTATCTACGAAACCTGTACATCTTTCCGCAATAATGGCAGCTTTGTTGACATTTATTAAACAGTGAGTTCGGAAGCACTACGAGCATGGATGTGAAGTCTCGAAGACACGTGTAAACTGTTTAATACATAATAAACGTGAGCCATCATTGTGAAGATATACAGGTTTCGTAAGTGGATGAAGACTTGTGCCGTGACAGCTTGGAGGTGTAGTGGAGCCCAGTAGTTGTCCGGTAGTAAGGATAACATTCTGACTACTGTGTTGCAATTCGGGTTTGGCAGTAGGTGTTTTACAGCGGCCTGGCGGCTGGTATTGCAAGGCAGGGTGGTGGGTGTTGCGTCCTAGTGGCTGTAGTGTTGTAATGGTGGTTTGGTGGCTACGGCTCTTGTGTAGGCCTGGTGACTTGATTAATTGGTGGCTATGACTGTTGTGTAGGCCTGGTGACTTGATTAATTGGTGGCTACGGCTGTTTGTAGTAACGAAGAGCTGGTGACTTTTGTAAAAAAAAAATTTTGCTTGTTAGCTAAGGCTGTTTTATAGAAACAAAAGGTTTGTGACGCCTTCTTATAGAAACAAAAGGAAACAAAAAGCTCGTGACGCATAACACAAGCGTATGTAGCCAGCCTGAAATATGTTCCTTTGCAGATGTTCCAAAAAAACAAAAAGAGGACCATCTTAGAGAACGCAGACGACATTAAAAAAGGAGGGAAATAATAACGAAAATGCTTAAGCAGACACGCAGACACGACTATCTCAACAAGGATAGTTAAAACGGAGATTAAAGAAATAGAGCAGAAGCGGAAGCGATAATACCACACAAGAAATTAATTTGGAACTGAAAGCTATACAAGAGATAATAGAAAAAAAACTTTGTTTTCACGTTTGCGAAATCAGGAAAAAAAATCTCCATTATATTGGACTCATACTTACTTACTAGGAAGGTTCATACACAGAGAACGACAAAAAAAAAGAGAAATCCTAAAAAAAAAACAGTATGAGGCTGCTATGTTTAGCATAACATTAAATAACTTTGAAGATCCAAACAAAGTTTAAGATCAAACAGCTTCTTTATAACAATATCCAAACCCTGACAATATAACAGATATTAACACAAGCACAGCAGAATCCAGGAATTCCATATTTATAAAGAAATGTAGAGTGACTTCGTAGCTGATGTAGAGTGTAGCTTCGAGAAAAAAGCTTGGATTCAGTGGAGATACCAAAAATCACTTTTAAATTAGTAGGTATACCTCCATTACACAAGGGAGGTAGTAAAGCACTGGCTAAAAAATATGGACCAGTCCCACTAACATCATAAATTCACCGAAATATTAGAAGAAAAACAAAATGCAGATGTTATATATACACACACAGTTTGCAATGGCATTTGATCACTGTGACCATGGAGTGACTCTTAACTTATAAAATGAGATCTTTGGAATAACAGGTAAAGTAGGGCGAAATATTCATTTTCCTTTTAAACAGAATGCAAAGAGTAACGGTAATCAAATATAATCACGTCCAAGAACATTCCTTACACCGTTTGATTTTTCTCATCCTCATATCAAATATAGACAAAAAAAAATACAGATCACAGCTTCCAGTCATCCTTTTCAGACGATACAAAAATCAGCCAAAAATTACTGCTGTAGAAGACACTGAAAAATCAAGCCTCTGTCAATAGCCTTCGACTGGTCAAGTTAAAAAGGCATGAAGTTAAACAATGATGAATTCAACGTATTGATATGGCAAAAAAATGAGGAATTTAAACGAAATATGGGTACAAGATACAATCAGATTTATCATGGATGAGAAAACATGTAAAGGGTCTGAGAATAATGATGTCCGACGACCTAACGTTTAGTGAACCAAGCAAATATAGCCTCAGCCAGAAATATGATATAGGACGAATCATGAGAACTTTGAAATCCAAAGATGTGGAAGCCACCAAAATGCTCCTAATATTCAAATCCCTGATGCTGTCGCGCCTTGAGTACTGCTCGGTACTCACTTCTCCCTTCAGAGCACGAGAGACTGCTGCAATAGAGGGAAAACAGAGAACATACATAGCAGCCATAGACAAGATAACGCAACAAAATTTGGGGGATCGTCTCAAAGCACTCAAAATATACTCTCTAGAAAGAAGACGAGAGATGAATCACATAATGTATACATAGAAGGTACGGGAGGCAAGATCCAAATTTACAAAATAAAAAACACACCTGAACGAACACTATGGAAGAAATGCAGAATAAAACCAATGAAGAGTAGAGGAGCCAGAGGCACACTCGAAGAACACCGTATGATCATCAGAGGTCCTCGGCTATGCAATATTATCCAGCAAGCATAAGAAATATTGCCAGACCAAAAGTAGAAGTCTCCAAGCATGAACCCACACATGTTCCTGCAAGAAGCGCTGGATAAATCACGTTGTAGTGGATGTGTGGACCTGCTGCGGGCCGCTCCAAGCAACAGCCTGTTGGACCAAGTTATCACAAGTCAAGCCTGGCCCCCAGAGCTTGGGGGAGTACAAGAA
>WNGS01163947.1:5763557-5773557 GCA_020271785.1 Procambarus virginalis
TTTTCACATTATATATAGATTATGTGGGTCCATGTTCTCCTATTCCACATTTCATAACATGACATTTATTCACATTAAATTCCTTTTGCTAAGTGGTGCTCCATATACTTATTTTGTCCAGGTCATCTTAAAGGGCATTACAATCATCTAAGTTTCTTATCTTCCCTATTATCTTAGCATCATCAACAAACAGGTTCTTATAATTTTGTATTCCATCTGGTAGATCGTTTATGTAGACAATGAACATTACCGGTGCAAGAACGGAACCCTGTGGTACTCCACTTGTGACATTCCACCAATCCGATACATTGCCTCTGATTACTGCCCTCATTTTTCTATCAGTCAGAAGTTCCAGGTTCATCCATGTTAGAAGTGTGTGTGTGTGTGTGTGTGTGTGTGTGTGTGTGTGTGTGTGTGTGTGTGTGTGTGTGTGTGTGTGTGTGTGGTGTGTGTGTGTGCGTGCGTGCTAACGCAACAGGGTAGGCAGGAAGTCAGCCAAACACACGCACACACACACACACACAGAGACACACACACACACACAGAGACACACACACACACACACACACACACACACACACACACACACACACACACACACACACACACACACACACACACACACACACACACACACATATACACACACACACACACACACACACAGCAGACACAACTGAAAACCTACACTCTGTACCATTAACAGTATCTTAGCCAGGTATTAGAAGAGGCTGGGTACGAGGCAACACAAAATGCCCTGATTAACAACTCTCAACCAACTCACCACCATCACCAGTGGACAGTCACCGCCTCCCAAGCCCAGTTGTGATAAGAGTATTTCCACTGGTTTTTTCCAAACTCCCTCAGATTTTGGCCGGCGAGTACAGGTGTTTATATTCTCGGGAAACCTTTTGAACATTTATTCTCTGGGACCCAAATACTGTTAAGTGATAAAGTCCGCATGTGAATAAAACCTCCGGAGTATTCCATGATTTTTACACCGTGTTTAACTGGTCGCAGCAAACACTATTTTTTGCGGCTTGTGGTATATATATATATATATATATATATATATATATATATATATATATATATATATATATATATATATATATATATATATACAGTATGTCGTACCTAGTAGCCAGAACGCACTTCTCGGTCTACTGTACAAGGCCCGATTTGCCTAATAAGCCAAGTTTCCTGAATTTATATATTTTTTTAACAAATTTCTCATGAAATGATAAAACTATCAATTTCACTATGTATGAGTTATTTTTTTTTTTAATTTGAGTCAAATCTAACGTAGATATATGACCGAACCTAACCTACCCTAACTAACCTAACCTAGCATAACTTAACCTAAACTAACATAACTAAGTCAATAATTTATGTCTTAATATAATATAATAAAAATAATTCAAATAAACCAATTGGAAACAATTTGTTGAAAAAAAAGGAAATCACTCGGCCTATTAGGCAAATCGGGCCTTTCATAGTAGGCCAAGAAGTGCATTCTGGTACAAGGTACGACATATATATATATATATATATATATATATATATATATATATATATATATATATATATATATATATATATATATATATATATACATATGGGGAAGAAAGGTATTATTATATGTCACGTGCATAGCTAAATGAACTATGGGGCTCGGTTCGTGAACCCATTATGTGCTCTGTAAATGAACAAATCCACAAGTTCCGTGATGAGGGTTCGAAATCACGGCCTTGTGGATTTGTTCATTTGATGTATCACACTGTTGTGATTTGTGTGTGTATGTGCCTCTGTAACCCTTTCCACCACCGCCCACGGGATGGGTATGGGGTGCATAATAAAGAAATGAAATGAACGAAGTCACTAACCACCAAAGTAACCTGTACATAATGTACTTGATGTCCATAAAGATGCAGTACATTTGTTAAATCTTCAATTAACAAAGGAACTTTCATTAATTTACACCAATTTTTACAATTTTGTAGTTTCTTGAAAGCTGTTTTTTACCCTAAACTTGAAATGTGAATCTCAAATGGTTAAGTTCTATAGCCTTCTATGTCATTGGCCAGAAGAGTTGACTATTTACCGTCATTAAGTTATGTCCACAGCCTGGCTTCCAGTATCACATTTAAAAATGTGCAAAAAGTTAATACATTTCATCCCATGACATTTATTAATCCACATACACTCACTTAGACCAGTCTTTATTCAAATCTAAAGTTGTTTAGAGACCTAATTGTGACCCAAGAGGTGACTGAAGCTCATCTTCCTGTGGGGAAGACTATGGCCAGTCCCAGTCCTTGTGTTGAAATTGAAATTGAAATTGAAATAAGTTTATTGATGTAAAATACACACAAAGGGATGAGGTAGCTCAAGCTATTCTCACCCCGTTCAGTACATCGTGTTAATACATACATAGACACACATCACAAACAATAAACATATTACCGAACATTCTGAGAGATAAACATATACATTTCCTGGTCCTTGTGTTGTACCCATTCTATTATGAGCGGACACTTTGGTCATTCTTATTGGTCTCGGCACCCAGAAATATGGCCAAATTCTCTTCCTATGTGTTGGGGGAGGGCCGACCACAGCCTTCTGATATCGTGGCACTCAAGCATAGTTGGATGACTGACTCTTAATGTCTTAATTATCTTCAGGACAAATTTTGTGTCTGGAAATTTGTGTCTGGAGGAGTCTGGAAGCCAGTCGTGATCCTGAGGGACACCGGAGCTTCCCTGATACATGTTGTGGACAGTGTTGTACAGGGTACTCAGAAAGTAGACACTGATGAGATCGTGTTGATTGAGCGGATCACCGGAGGTCAGAATCGAGTGCCTCCTGTCGATGGTACAGGAGAAGGCAGCGCTTGGTTGTCATTCGCAAGAGTTAATGTCATATTGAGTAATAATTTGGCTACAGATAAAAGCACTTGGGACTGGACATCCCATCATGCTGTCAGATCGTAAGGCTGTGACAGCACAAGTCGCTGTAGAGGTTGGTGTGGTATGCCTGCTATACGCTGTGACCAAGTTTGGTATACCAGCCATGCCCTGTGACCAGGTCTATGGGTGGTAAGATTCGCGGAAAAACTGCGACGACCGAGGAAGTTGTCCCAGAGACCAGGACCTTCCAGCGTAGGTGGAGAGGGATATTAGACCTTAGTTTAATGTAACGTCGTGAAGAGACACTCTCTTCGGAGCAGTTACTAAGAGAAGCAACGGAATAATATAAGGATCAGCTTCTGATGAGAAAATGCAGACCTGAAACATCTCTTCTGTACGATGACCAGTGCGTCAACTTGTCCTCCATCGTGACTACCCAGATAGAGGGACACCGGACACCGGACGGTTACCAGCATATACCACAAGTACACATTATGTTAGTGACCCAAGATGAAAATGAAAAATGTGGCCAGGTTTTGGAGTCTGTGTGCTCCTTGTGAGACCATTGGAAGACAAAGTCAGAGTGTGCCTCTGGCTCCATTGCAGCACGTTGTTGTTCAGCGGGAACCCTTTTCACATGTGATGGACTGTGTGGCATCTTTGCCCAGGTCCAGGTGTGGAGATATTCACGTATATACTCTCATGTGTTCCATGACCAGATTTCCAGAAGCTTATGCTGTGGGGAATTCGTCATTTGGTTAAACATTAGGTTTAGGGAGCCAGAGGAAATGTTTAATGAGAAATTGTTAGGTGATGTAACCGTATCTGGGCAGAAAATCTCACAGTGATGCCAAAAAGAGATTGACTCACAACACGGAGTTGGCTTTAACACACTTACGGAGTAGGCCCAGCAGGCCAAGAAGCAGAGACACAACAAGACAGTCAAGGCCAAGCATAGGTCGTCTGAGCCTGGGGAGTCAGTTCGCGTGCTTAACATTCGGATGGGGGATTTCGATGTCACACAAGTTCGAAGGACCATATTCTGCTGTTGAAAAGTTAGGAGACTTAATTTATAAACTGGAACATCTTGAGAACAAGAGGCAGGTGATGATGGTACACCTCAATAGATTTAAAAAGTTTAAGGGCTTAGCCTTATAGGCTGCAGTGTATCATGTGCTAATCAAGAGGAGCATATTATGCTTGCTGGGAGCTGTCTAATCCCTTTCTGTTCATTTCTGGTTGTGTGGAGGAGATGCGGCATCACTTGCAGGGTGACCAGCATGAGGGAAGTGACCAGCAGCTTCTCAGAGAGCTCTCCAACCTGTTTGAGGAGACACCCACTGAGACGGTGTCATCTAACATGATGTCTTGATGAGCGACCCGACTCCTGTCCCACTGCACCTCTTGAGAAGGACCCAGAGAAGAGGGACATAATGAAGCAGGAAGTGGATTAGTTGCTGAGGCGTGCCTTGATTACCCCCCAGGCAGCGCTCACGGTGTTAGTCTTGCTTGTTGGTGCCCAGACTGGACGGCACCTGTTGTTGTTTAAGATTCAGCTAGTGGGAACTAAAAGTTCCAAGTAGCACGGGCTATGGTGAGCCCGTGATGGACTTACCTGGCACAGGAGCGGGGCTGAAACTTGGACGGCACCTGCCACCTCCACACTATATAACAGTTGTAAACACAGTGCTTGTCCCCTTATTGGAGCATTTTATTGACCAGATTGAGCGTGCTACGCTTGTATCAAAATTGTATTTGTCGAGAGGGTCACCACCAAAATCCCTAGCCTGGGCGTGCCAAAACGTTGACTATGTTTGTCATGACAGTTCTTGGGACTGAGTAACGCACCAGCGGCATTCCAGAAATTTATCAACACCATCTTGCAGGACACGCCAAAGTGTAGACTTTTTCGGGATTCATTGAAATTCTAGGTTGTGTAACTTATCCTATGTGGTGGTGCAGAGGTAAGGTGCACGGCTTGGGAGTACCCAGGTCGAAGGTTCGAATCCCTCGCATTTCTCCGAGAAAGAAATGTTATACAATAACGCTTGAGGTGGGATTGGATGGTTATAGATAGGAGCTGCCTCGTATGGGCCAATAGGCCTTCTGCAGACACGTGACTGGTCTACAAAAGTTGGTTTATGCCTTAAAATGTCGAATTTAACCATTAGTCTTAAAAAGTGTAGTTTTGCCACCTAAAACGTTTTTAGTTTTCAGTAGGTTAGTGTAGTGAAGGTTAGTAGTTAAATTATAAGACAAAATGTTGTATATTTGGGTCACGAAGCGCGTCAAGAGAAAGTGTTGCAACTTCAGGACAAAATTAGGGTCAGGAACAAATCCAGAGGAGCCGTGATGAGGGATCGAACTCATGCGCTGTGTGTGTGTGTCCAGATGCACTCTCTCGTCACTTATAGTCACTTCCAGTCACTTCTCCTGTGGATTTGTTCATTGATATATCAGGATAATGTGATTTCTCCCAGTGCTAACTAGCAAGAAAGGAGTTCAGCGGGTTATTGCCATGTAGCACTGCTTACTATCAATGGTTATGCCATTAATGACAGATATATTCCAGCCTTTTGGGCTCCACATACATGCATTAGATCTAGGAGCGGGTGCGGCTTTTGTTTCAAACAGGCCACTGACAACGTGGAACATATTGCTTATTACTAGCTTATTACGAGGGTTGGACATGTACATGAGTGGGATTGGGTGGTTATAGATAGGAGCTGCCTCGTGTGGGCCAGTAGGCCTTCTGCAGTTATCTTTGTTCTTATGTTCTTCTTACTATACCTGAAAATTTGGCAAGGCCCCAAAAGCATTAGTCAATCGTAGAAAAAGAAGCGCTTGTCTTGGCTGGCCAGAAATTTGAGATGTACCTTAGAGGACACATTGTGGCAGTGTGTATGGAGCAGAATCCCTTACTGTGTCATACCAACCACTTGGGCTGGACGGTAGAGCGACAGTCTTGCTTCGTGCGGGTCGGCGTTCAATCCCCGATCGTCCAAGTGGTTGGGCACCATTCCTTCCCTCCTCGTTCCATCCCAAATCCTTATCTTGATCCCTTCCTTGTGCTAAATAGTCGTAATGGTTTGGTGCTTTCTCCTGATAGTTCTCTTCTCTTACTGTTTCATTCACCTGGGCTGTAGGAGACTCGAACTTTGGGTCCCACGCGCATGAGGCAGAAGCTCTTATCTTATCCCTCACTGTTCATGGACAAGTTGAAAGGAATCATAGAATTTTGATATGGTCCCTTATCCTTCTTACACGATTTTAATATAATGATTCACCTCGCGCAGGCGAGGAGTCACAATAACGTGGCTGAAGTATGTTGACCAGACCACACACTAGAAGGTGAGGGGACGACGACGTTTCGGTCCGTCCTGGACCATTCTCAAGTCGATAGTCCAGGATGACTTGTCCAGAATAGTCCAGGACGGACCGAAACGTCGTCGTCCCTTCATTTTCTAGGGTGTGGATTGGTCAACATGATTCACCACATTCTGGGGAGACTAAATGTTATGACCGGTGAATTGTCCAGCGTGCATAGATCACACGGGCCCTGAGTGCTGGTGTTTTTTTTTTATATATTATTTTCTACCACAGACGTGGCCAGATATTTACAATGCTAAACAGCATATATACATTTTCTTCTGTCCTCCATGGACAGGGTTAGAGATCTGTTAAACATATAGTTCAGGGGGTTTATTAAACAATCAACCACTGAAGGTGAGTCGGTGCTTTTAAAATGGTGGTGGGAGACTCTGCATTTGAGTGCAGATTGAGTGCGCATTGTGACAAATTTTGTGTACAAATGTATTCTTTAATCTTCAAGACATTTCTAAGTTGTGTGTTAACAAATGTAGCAACTTTTCTAGCGGCCACATTTTCCTCTGGGGTGCCGCTTATGTTATGAACTAGATATTTCATATTTAATTGAAACAGCGTCAGACAAGCGGAGAGAAGCTACAGCAGCATAGTTAGCATCTTGAGTATGCCAATGTGGAGTAACTAAGCACAAGTATGTGTATGCAACTGATGAGTAGGCTTTTCATCTTGATGAATTGGCATGTGTAAAGTGAAAGTTTTAGTTTAATCATTATTCATGCATATGAATTATTATTCATTGCATATTATTTCATTGCATACTGATGTGTCAGTAATTCTTTCGTAATAACGGATGCAAATTATGATATAAGCCTGTGTACATTTAGTTAGGGGTACAATGAACATAGAGACTAAAATATAATATCTAACCCGTAATAATTGTAATTGGCATATAAATTCCAGGGACCTTATAAGTTGGGTTAGTGATATGCAAATGTAATTAAGAAAAAGTTAGACAGTAACTAATTGTGTATGAGGATTATGCCTTTGTTAAACCTATAGTATATCAAGCCGCCATTGAGGGATACCATTAGACTGAATGGGTTCTTGGCCCCAGCTGGTGGTGCTGGGTTCTTGGCCCCAGCTGGTGGTGCTGGGTTCTTGGCACCAGCTGGTGGTGCTGGGTTCTTGGCACCAGCTGGTGGTGCTGGGTTCTTGGCCCCAGCTGGTGGTGCTGGGTTTTGACACCAGCTGGCGGAGTTACATTGCCACGTTTCTGGCTCACCTTAAAGGGCCAGAAACATTTGTAAACAATGTTTTATATGTTAGCAACATGTCTTAGGGATGTAGATGATGGAGTGTTACTCAGTCATGTTAATGTAAAGGATCAGGTTCAATCAATAAATTATAAGTACCGCAATTATTGTAAATGTGAAAGCAAGCAGAGGGAGGGAAGGAGACATATTCCCCTCCCCCCTTCCCCCGGCGTAGATATACATGAGTGGAGCTGTGAATCTTAAGAAAGTTGGATATGAGCTGCTGTTCTAGCTATTTATAATAATAATATTAATAATAATAATTATTATTATTATTATTATTATTATTATTATTATTATTATTTAAAGTTAAGTCATTGTAATAGATGCATTAACAGTGTTTCGTTTAGCTAGGATTTTATTTGGTGTGTGTTTGTTGATTGTTTATGTTCCCCAGGCTCAGCGATTAGTTGGGATTATTGATTGAATTAATTTATTTCTGATGTATTAATAATCATTTGATCCTGCAGATTAGAACCGGGATTTATGCTGGCGCCTTTGTGTATAATTTATAATTAATCTGTATCTGTTATAAATATTTTACAGTTTTAATGAATTGTTACACAGTTTCTGTGGATATTAATTTCCCTTTTCTTCACCTTCTGGACCGCAGAAAGTTATATAGTAACTTTGGAGGCCTGGTCGAGGACCGGGCCGCGGGGACACTAAAGCCCCGAAATCATCTCAAGATAGTTATTATTCAGTGCATTCTGGATTGGGGGGGGGGGGCGAGCTAGAATGAGAAATTGATATTGCTATGTCCTAACAACTTCATGTGAGTCTGTGTTAAAATTATGTTGTGGTACTTATGCAAATAAATACCCCGTGTACCACTCTAAGGTCTACAGGTGAGTACCTGCAAGTCAAGTAGGCCTAAGGTTGCAATTGTCTACTGTGTACAACCAGTAGTAATAGGCCTGGGGTTGCAACTGTCTACTGTGTACAACCAGTAGTAATAGGCCTTGGGTTGTAACTGTTCGCTCTGTACAACCATATTCAACCAGTTGTAATTATTGGGTGTGAGTGTCAGACGACTGACGGACTGTGTTCTTGGAAAACAAAGATGTGCTCCATATTTACTGGCCTCGATGGGACCGGAAGCCCCCGGCTTGTCTAAGTCTCCCCCCCTATTGTTTCTTGACGGAAGCCTAAAGCCTAATATAAGAAGTAAATACAGTATATTAATATTCAAATTATAAAAATAGGTAGTAAATTTAACACAAATTAGTTATTTCCTAAATAATTAATTAAAAAAGTTAATTTTATGGAAATTTGGTATTTTCATTAATTGGGCATGAATGAGTGGATTAGTATGTCCACATTATAGAAATATGTTGGTAAATTTTGTATCAGCTTTGAATTATACCAACCCATCCTCCTGATAAGATAGTACTTGTTATATTTATGCAGACGATCGTACAAATAACGACGCGATGCGCAAAAAGAAACTAGAATTTTTTTGCTATAAATTATACTGAGTCAGGAAGAAATAAAGCTAAAACCAAACGACCAAACGTAAGTATTTTTAGTATATAGTATAGCACATATTTGTATTATATTAGGCTTCAGATAGCGCATGTTATCTGGGTTAATATGGCTTTTCATTTAATGTGGAAATGTGGTTTTTGAGTATGCGGAAAAACCACATTTGAAGAATTAAGGATTAGAATTAGAATAAAACGCGTTCAGCATTCTCTAATTTTTCAAATGTGGTTTTCCGCATTTATATATATGTTTATTCATCTATTTATTTATATGTTGATGTTAATGCTTTTGCAGTAATAATAAAAATAATAATAATAAAGTGAGTAGCATTGATGATACCACAAGACCTAGCTCTCACTGTCGATAATAATGACATACAAAGTAACTAGTGATAATGTTTTTCAATGAGTATGATGATAATGATGATAATTAGGACATCATTATTAGTCGATTAACGTCGACGAATAATAATAATAATAATAATAATAATAATAATAATATTATTATTTTTATTATTATTATTAATAAGTCACTAGTTAGAGTTTAATTTTAAGTTTGCAAGTCTAGAAGTGCACTTTTACTGTGCAGGAAGTAATGAGATTGTATAATTTTATTGAATACTAGTGTATGTTATTAGGCATTCAGTTATAAGATTGTTATAATTTTTAAATGACAGCCTTATGGCAAAATGCGTTCCGTAATTTGTATCGTATTTCGTGTAATAAGAACCTGGCAATTGGAGTGATGGGAACATCTAAAGATAGGATGTTGAGAACGGTATGGAGAATGGGGAAACATTTTGTGGCCTTGACAGAATATACACACAGACTAGCCACCCCTCTGGTGGAGATTGTATCTGTGATATGTTTAAAAATATAATACAAATAAAAGTTGAAAGTAAAGTCTAATAAGAAAAGGTGGATGCACAATGGAAGTGCTGTTTTGGAAGAATTAAATAAGAAGAGA
>WNGS01163947.1:5778557-5831057 GCA_020271785.1 Procambarus virginalis
ACTACTACTACTACTTGTATCACAAGGGCGACCTCTACTTCTGATATCTGTAATACTATCACCAATACTGCCATTCGTACATAATTTTACCACAACTACCACTACTACTACTACTACTACTAGCATCACGAATAATACCGTTATACTGTACATTTCGATATAAGGTATAACAAAAATATTTAATATTATTTTTTTTTGTTCAATTCTCGATTAACAATTTACGACAAAACGAAGATTTTCTTGGGCGCCGCCATCGTCATCACATAGGCTTGGCTGACAGGCTTATGGATACATATTCAGGTGTCAGCTGCACCACCTGCTGGCAAGCAGTGGTGGCAGCTGTAGGAGGGGGGGAGGACAGATGGTCCAGGCGTTGTGGGCGGGAGTTGGGTCAGGTGTGGAGGGCGGGGAGCTAGTGGGCCAGGTGTGGGGGGCGGGGGAGCTAGTGGGCCAGGTGTGGAGGGCGGGGGAGCTAGTGGGCCAGGTGTAGAGGGCGGGGGGGGGGGGTAGGGGGGGGGGGTAGAGGGCGGGGAGCTAGTGGGCCAGGTGTGGAGGGCGGGGGAGCTAGTGGGCCGGTGTGGAGGGGGGGAGCTAGTGGGCCAGGTGTGGAGGGCGGGGGAGCTAGTGGGCCAGGTGTGGAGGGCGGGGGAGCTAGTGGGCCAGGTGTGGAGGGCTGGGAGCTAGTGGCCAGGTGTGGAGGGCGGGGAGCTAGTGGGTCAGGTGTGGAGGGCGGGGGAGCTAGTGGCCAGGTGTGGAGGGCGGGGGAGCTAGTGGGCCAGGTGTGGAGGGCGGGGGAGCTAGTGGGCCAGGTGTGGAGGGCGGGGAGCTAGTGGGCCAGGTGTGGAGGGCGGGGAGCTAGTGGGCCAGTGTGGAGGGCGGGTAAAGTTATGTATTGGGCAGGGATTGGTTATATATATATATTATATTGTGTAGGAGGGATTCGTAATGTATTATGCATTTTGTATTGGTATTGGTTATGGATTAGGATGAAGGGCGAGGATTTCCAGGTTATGTATTGGGGAAAAAGTAGAGGCTATACATTAGAAAAATGTGTATACTATGTATTTGGAAAGAAGAGGAGCTATGTATGGCGGCGAATTGAGATGTATATATATATTATGGAATAGGGAGAGGTTGTGTATTTGTTTTTTAGTTTAGTTACATTACGGCTTCATAAGAAATATGATTTTGGGAGAAAATAGGAAGATAGATACAGCACAGAGGACAAAAATTATGCTCTGGGGAGCGAGCATTATGAATGTTGTGTAGTTTACAAATATTTATTCATATATTATAAGTACAATATGACACTTAGAAAGATTACTACACAAATCAAAATCAATTCCCGGATGGAATCCAAATATTTAAGACGTTTATAATCAATCACGTAAAGCTTCGAGGAACCATAATTAAGCCTCTGGTTCCCGTATTGGTCATTAGGGTATTCCTTCTCAATTCTGAATTTTAAGGGGCATGAAAATGCCTGACTTGGCAAATATGATGAAAGAAGATTTTAAATGGAGATATTTATCGAATATGATCATAGAGGTAATAATATATCAAAATAAACAGTTATTATTAACTAATGATGCAACCTTTAACTTTACAAAAGATTTTTGTTAATGCCGTATTTTATATAATTTTCATGGAATTTGGGAAATAAATGTAAGGATATTTAGATATGGAATGCTTTTGTCATGTACTGATGCCTGTTTCTTATTAAATAAGATATAAATTATTATAATAATTTATAATTATATATATATATATATAATATTATATATATATATTATATATATATATATATTATATATATATTATAACATCATATGGGGTTGGGGAAAAAAGCAGCAGTTGAAAAAGTAATTTTATCCTATACACTATTTATAATGATATATTGACTATGCAATAAAACAGCATGAATGTGGTATGGACAATTTCTCTCTATATATATATATCAAGGCGTGAGACAGGAGGGAATTAGTCCCCATTATTTTTTAAATTGTATATTTGGTGACTACTCAGAGACATTTCTGAGATGCACTTTGGCTGTCTCCAGAGTACAAATAAATATCTTAGATTATATGGATTAGTAGTCTAATTCTGATAACAAATATTTTTACCCCATAGTAGTCTAATTCTGACAACAAATTACCAATTTGTCTACCCAAGTAGACTAATTCTGACAACAAATTATGACGCCTATCATATCCATTTCTTGTCTACATTTAAAGTTTTTTTTTAAATAAATTAACATATTTTGTATATATGAATCCAATAATATAATTCTGGCTAAACGGAAGTCACATAATATTGAAAAAGCTAATAAGAATACTTGGATGAATTTGAGATGATCTCTGGTTATAAATATTTAGATATTTTGTTCCCATTTTTAAGTAATACATAGAATATTAAGATTAATAATAAAGGTGCTTAGTATAATTTTTTTTTTTATAAATTATAAAATAAATCCAGTTGAAATAGTTTGTTCTATTTAATGCGTTTATGTTTGTGATTATGACGTATCAAGATAGAACTGTAACAAATATTTAATATATCGTTTTTATAACTTTTGATATAATAAGAATTAGGGATCATTGGTGTTTCTGTTTGAGAGAACAGTCAAGCTGAGCCAGAGAGTAATTGTGTTCGTATTCCAGCACAAAAGTGCGTGTACAAAATGTACACTGTTGCACTAAAATTAAAAAAAATGGCACTTTTTGTACTATTGATTATGTATAAGGTCCGAGAAAGATGGCAAGAACTATCATCTTATGACTGCGTATAGTAGGTATAGGAGTACTTATATTTGGCCTAGAAGAGATGTCTCTGCCCAAAACATATAGGATACCTACTTATATATATATATATAGATATATATATATAATTATATATAATTATATATATATTTATATATATATATTTATATATATATAAATATATATATATTTATATATATATAATATATATATATTATTATATATATATATATATATATATAAAGGGGGGTGGTAGAAGCGAACACTCTTATGTATTCAGAGTTAAATGGCAAGTTTTTCCCTGAATGCTCTGTGTTCCCTTCTCTGAGGCTGTGGGTCCCTATAATTGCACCAGAGGTGGTACCCCCCTTTATATACAATATATAATATATATATATATATATATATATATATATTATATATATATACATATACATATACATATATACTGTATATAGCTCTGCCTTAAATCTTAACAAGAGTTAAACGAAACTCATCTCTTTGAGTAATGAATCTTTGAAAATGAACTTGGAGAGTTAATTTTTCAACTCTGTATACATTAAATATATATATATATTATCAGTATTAAAATAATTTTGATTTAAGATTTAAAGTAACTAAACAAAGTTAAATATAATTTATGTAATATTTAGCTTTGTTAGTTAGCATAAATCTCTGACCTTTTGTTCTTGAAGTTCCAGGTCTCAGGAATTCTTCATCAATTCATTTTACTATTTTGTACGTAGTGATCATATCGTCATTTTTGTCTAATGTCTACTAGTTTTGGCATATTTAATGCCTCTAATGCTCTTCGTAGCTCTTGCCTTTCAGTTCCATAAGTCATTAATTGCATGTTTTTCCACAGTTTCCACTTTGTTGATGTGTTTCTTAAGATGTGGGCACCATACAACCGCTGCATTCCCAGCTTTGTCTCACAAAGGTCGTGACAGTTTCATTAGTATTTCGCCATCCATTATTTAAAAAGCAATTATGAAATTGGAAAGCATAGGTAGGCTTCTCACGCAATATACTTTTATGTGGCCCTCAAATTGATAATTTATATATAGAACCACCCATAGATATTTATTTATGATAATTCTTTATAGCTTTTTCACATAATTTGACGGTTGTGTTGGCCTATTTTNCTCTCTCTCTCTCTCTCTCTCTCTCAGGCCTAAATGTTTAGAGAGATAGTTTTAACAACAGAGGAGGGAAGATCTGGGATACTTTGGTCAAGTTCAAGTTCAGTTTTCTTACCATGCTGAGATATGCCGACGATGAGTCACAATAACGGGGCTGAAGACATGATGACCACACCACACATGAGAAGATAGAGAACCGACGACGTTTCGGTCCAGGACGGACCGAAACGTCCTCGCCGCTCCATCTTGTGGTGTGTGGTCTGGTCATTATGCTGAGGTATGTTTGCGTGGGATGGTATCCATTGAAAAAAAAATTAGCTTATTTTGGGCAGCAAACAGATTACTTACGATTTAATGAGATTCTTACTGTCTAATTTGCAAGTGAGCCTCACAGGTTTTTGGTCAGTAAACCTTCAATCACATAAAACTACTCCTGTAATTTTTTGGAAAGTTCGGTCAGCTGATTGTAGTGAAGGTAGATGTGCTTGTAATGAGATCCTACACCCATATGTGGGTGTAGGACGCTGGCCCCACTACACCCTCAACCATCTCCCAGCAGTTGGTAGGAGTACAACTAGCATAACACAAATATTGGCCTTAGTACAGTGCCTGTGTGATAGTCAGCTCGACCCATGGATCAAGGTAAATAGCAAACAATATAGGGCTAAAAACAGCCCTTTGTATAACCCAATTTTTAGAAAGAAATATTCAGAGAAGATATTAATCGATTTCACAGCTAATTAGATATCTACCGATAACTGGATATACTACTTTGCTAAGCAATTCTCTAACAAATTTGGCATGTTCTACTTTGTCAAAAGCTTTGGAAGCATCAAGAGATAAAAGAGAGACGAGAACTACCTCTTTATAAATTTTCAAATGACCTTTCACTCCTACTTTGCATACATGATAAGTTTATAGATATTTAGAGAACATAGTTTTCTCCATAACATTACTCTTGAAAGTTTGCTGTCTTACACTTTCTCAAATGTTTTAAAAGCATCAAGAGGTAAAAGAAAGAACAGAACTACCTTGTAAGTTGTACTGAAGAGTTTACGCCACCAAGAAACTACAAAGCGTTGTTAAGTAACCAGTTGTGTGTACAAAATGACAGCCAGAAGTGTCTAGTTTGTCACCTAGAAAGCCATTGAGGATATAGTCAAATGGTTTGTTTAATAGAGTGTTTAGGGCTCTCTAGTTATCAGAGGAGGACACAACAGCCAGGCAGGTCCTTGTAATGGGAACAAGTACAGAGGTGACCATTACAAACGGCGCTGTACCATGAGAAAGTAAAGAGAAGGGAAGGAAACTATCAGGGGGAAAGCGCCAAGCCATTACGACTATATAGCACTGGGAAGGGGTCAGGATAAGGGTTTAGGATGGGACGGTGGGAAGGCCTATACGACAGAGACAGACGCACAGGTTCGGTGTTCCATGTTTAAGGTTGCAAGTGTATGTTTAAAAGGCAAATATAACTTCATATATTTAGCTTTCTTACAGCTTTCTCAACTATTACAGTCGCTACAGTGTGCAGGTGTTTAACATTAGGGACGTACAGGTCTCTATAGTTAGGTCAGTTTCAATCGCATCTGTTGTATATCTCTCACTATATATCTTGTATAACGGTGAATATTTCTCTTTGAAAACACTGCACACGTTACTGAGCCCCAGAGGCACCGTCCGTGACATTTGTTCACCCTCCTGCGTAAACAGTGGCCCAATAGGCTCAGCAAGCTCAGTACGCATTTTTTTTTTCAAATTTCAACCCAAAATTTATACAACTTTTTCCCTGTATGTTTATCAGCATGTTTTGATATCAAAATGTTATCTTTCTCTTTCTTAATGCTCTTTATGGCGTGACGATTTTGAGCCCTAGTGCTACTTCTGATCCTGGGAAGCCAACCCTTCCCAGGGGAAGCCAACCCTCCCCTGGGGGTATCTATCTATTGGTTAAACCGAAAGATGTATCTATTTTGAAATTCCTTAACGAGATCATCCCAAGAAAACTAGTTCTTCTGTTTGCTTTAAGTGAGAGGCTCTGTCCCACATTGACACTGATATGACAGTCATTGAGACAATTCTCATGCAAATTACCCTTAAGATTATTGCAAGCAATTGCATCCGTTGGAGTTCGAGTATTATCAAGTTGTTTCGTTAAGGAGGCCTTAAGGCAAGGCAATGCCTTTGGGAGGCAAGGGGCATTCTTCCATTTTAATTTTGTTGTTATTATTGAGTCCACCTGTCCTCTTCACCACGTACACATATTTGTTAAGCTACCGGCATAATATGAAGTTTTGTCTAGTAAATACAAAGGCCAAAGTACCTATTTCAATTACTACTCATTCTATGTCATTATCAGTACCCCTGACCTCTCGTGTTCATTCTTGTATAGAAAATATGTTTATCAGTTCTTGAGGTGATGAATGGTATTGACGCTGTTGCGTTACACATAGTTGTGATAAACCTGGTATTAACTTAAGTATTTTGTTTCCTTTCAGGAACTTCTTCAACGACAGGTATGTGCAAGTGCAGTTGTTGTTTTTTTTGCTTGGCGTTGTGTGTGGGTTGTGACGGATAACTCACGTGTTCTTGTCCTACATGTTCTTGTTGTTGAAATGTTTTTCTTCGTTTCTTTTTACCCGTTGGGATATAATTTCCAGGTGCAGACGAGGAGTCACAATAACGTGTTGAAATGTGTTGGCCAGACCACACACTAGAAGGTGAAGGGACGACGACGTTTCGGTCCGTCCTGGACCATTCTCAAGTCGATTGTGACTTGACGACGATTGAAGGGATGACGAAACGTCTTCGTCCCTTCACTTTCTAGTGTGTAGTTTGGTCAACATAATTTCCAGGAGATATATAATTTCTAGATGACATCTAGCTTCTGAAAAATATGTAATATCTAGTGACAACGTTTTAAAATAGCTTTAGTTTAATATTTGAGTTGGATGTCCTGTTCCAGTCAGATACAAGTGTCGCGGGTAGGAACCCTGTACTTAGGCTTATGAAGGCCTCCCTAGGCTAACTACTGACCTTCTCCATGATGCATCCCACAACAGCTGCCTAACTCCCAGGTATCTATTTTACTGCTAGATGAATAGAGCCTTCAGCTGAAAGGTAAAACTGAAAGGACTGAATCCGGGTCCCTCGGTTGTGAGTGGAGGACGTAGTCCACTGCGCATTCAACTTTTATACCATGCCCTGGGGTCTTCACACAGTGATGTACTTATTTAGAATTTTCACAACATAACATTGGTGTCTGAAGTTGACGCTCAGATGAATTGTTTCGTCTTCAGGTCTCAAACACACATTTATGAGATAGGACACTCACTTCTGAAAATATAAAATTGTTTAAAAGAAATAATTACATTAAAAGAACTCCTTAAAATTATTCTTAAGGAAGCAAAACTAAGATTCTTCAAGAACTTAATTGTCCATTTAATAAACCTGTTCATCTTTCCTCCATCATTGGTGGCATAGTTTACAATTATCAACTATGACCTCGCAACGTTTTGCGAGCTCGTAAACTGGTTAATGAATATAAGACTAAGTCACCATGATCGAGGAAAGACATACAAGTTTCGTAAGCGGATGCGTAAGTGCCTGAAGATTCTCGAGCTTGGACGTCGCCATCTGATAGTCACCATCTGATAGTCACCATCTGATAGTCACCATCTGATAGTCACCATCTGATAGAACAGCTCATTGCTCGTGGATTTAACATTAAATCATAAAATTTAACATTTGAACACAAAGTTTTAACTCGCAGTACTTTGGCTCTTGTCAGTGTGGCACTGCTAATGACGACAAATATTTAATTAACACTTTAAACAGTTACGTAAAGTCTTACAACAAAGCGCAGTGTACGATAAAAGTACCAGACATTTGAATTATTCATTATTTTACTCAACTCAGAATTTGTTTCGATTCTTAACAGATAATTATTTGAATGTAACTTCATACGATCTTCATAACGTTTTAAATTAATATGTTATGAATTACTTCAAATTTGGCACCAATATTCTTTGGCACCCGTATTCTTTGACACCAGTATTCTTTGACACCAGTATTCTTTGACACCAGTATTCTTTGACATCAGTATTCTTTGACACCAGTATTCTTTGACACATATTGTTTTGCATTCGTATTCTTTGGGACTCATTCTTTGGCACCAATATTCTTTGGTTTCAGTATTATTTGGCAACAGTATTCTTTGGCACCAGAACTCTTTGACACCCGTATTCTTTGACACATTCTTTGGCATCCGTATTCTTTGGGACACATTCTTTGACACTCATATTCTTTGTTACACATATTCTTTGGCAGCCACATGCCATGGTACCAATACGTCCCCCCCCCTCCCTCTCACCCTGCATCTCACCCCCACACCTGCCACCCCCACACCTGCTACCCCCACACCTGCCACCCCCACACCTGCCACCCCCACACCTGCCACCCCCACACCTCCAGGAGTTGCAGTCTTCGCGGCCCAGTTGTAGAGTCTATGATTTTTGTATTGTTTACCGAAGTGTTGCCAGTGAGTGTCGTGTTATGTTCACTGTGCACGGGGTTTCTGGTGTGGGGTGGGGGAGGAGGCCCTACGGGGTTTCTTTATGGGGGTGGACACCTCCTTGTGGATGGCAGGCCTGTCTTCTCGAAAGCTTTGTGGTGGTCATTGCGGTATAGATAGACCGAATATAAGAACATAAGAATGAAGGTAACTGCAGAAGGCCTATTGGCTTATACGAGGCAGCTCCTATTAAATATATGAAGATATATTAAATATATGAAGATATATGAAGGTGTCATTCTGTATTGGGGCTTGTTTAATACTCGAGAATAGCTCCATTAAACTATATAACCCTCTCAAAAAAGCAAGCATATGTGTATATAGTATATAAATTTATATACGATATAAGATATATCATTTTCATGAGATATTACTTTCGGTATACACTTTGTCACTGTTACTGTTGTTTGTTGTTAAAGATTCGCTACCTGGAACAAGAAGTTCCAAGTAGCACGGGCTATGGTGAGCCCGTAGTGGATGTTTCATTTACTGCTACTAAAACAACCTACATTAATTTGTACTATTGGTCTGCTACTGGCTGTCTAAGCAAGCATGTCAACAGTATCACGCTCCGAGATGCCAATATGTGAAGGTATCCAAAGGAATTTAGTCTCAAATCTATTTTCATTAACAGGTAAAACATTCATTTGAATATCACTTGACTATTTGCTGGGCGTTACTACTATGGGCGATGAAAATTACATTACAGAAGAAAATGTATATATGCTGGTTAGCATTATTAATGTGTGGCCACGTCTGTGGTAGAAAATAATAGTAATAAAAAAAGAAAAATGCCAGGAGTGTTAGTGGATGTATATATATATTGTGAACAAATCCATAAGGGCCGTGATGAAGATTCGAACCTACGCACGGGATGTTCCCAGATGCGCCTTAGTGCGTAGGTTCGAAGCCTCATCACGCCCCTTGTGGATTTGGTCATTTGATATATCACGCTATTGTGATTTCTGTGTGTATATATGTATATGTGTATATAATGTATATACCTGCAAGTTGGGTTTGAGTCGTAGAGGTCCAGCCGTTGATACCTTCATTGCTGTCCGAGTGAGAGACGATACATTACATGCACATCTTACCTGCCGATGGTTTCAGGGCTCAGCGTCCCCGCGGCCCGGTCAGTAGATTATGTAATCTAATCTACTGTAGAGGTCCTCGAGCAGGGCCTCCATCCGGTACATCTTGCTCCTTCTTGTTGACCAATCCACACACACTAGAAAATGAAGGGACGACGACGTTTCGGTCCGACACAGTCGACTTGAGAATGGTCCAGGACGGACCGAAACGTCGTCGTCCCTTCATTTTCTAGTGTGTGGTCTGGTCAACATATTTCAGCCACGTTATTGCGACTCCTCGCTTGCTCCTTCTTCTAGAGAGCCGTGAGTGTAGCTGCGATACCCGTCGTTACCACGACCTGACCACTCTCCTTGAGGTGGTGGTTACCTTGAGGTGCTTCCGGGGCTTAGCGTCCCGCGGCCCGGTCGTCGACCAGGCCTCTCTGTCATACTTTCCCCATGTTAAATGTTTTAATAACGTAGCGTGTAGAGGAGCACTCTATATAATGGCTGCTCTCTGTGTACAGTCCTACCAGGATGTGTGGGGAAAGCGTCACCTCCTGGCCTCCACTTTTGTTATCTATAGCTTGTCTACTGGAATGACTCCCGACCCCTTGGTTTCTGATCATATGTGCTTTTACCACTGTGGATTGAGATTGACTCAACAATTCCTCCATCTAGTTTGTTGCATTTGCTTTCAGTTGTTACACTGAGAGAGTGTTTCGTCACCTCCCTCTGGCTCATCCTGGTGTGTAGCTGTCATGCATGTTCTCTCGTTATTCTGCTGCTTAACCTCAACCCTGTCTCTACCGCTTTCATCGATATCCCCTGAGTATTTTATATTCTTGGATCATGTCTCCTCTATCCCCGTAGCTCGGTTGCCTAAATGATGTGACTAGACTTATAACAAACCTGTACACTTGCTCAATCCTTATATTCCAGGATCATGTCTCCTCTATCCTCGTAGCTCGGTTGCCTAAATGATGTGACTAGACTTGTAACAAACCTGTACACTTGCGCAATCCTTGTTTTGTGCTTTTTCGAGGTGGAGGTTCAGGTAGGGGGGGCTGCATATTCCATCACTGGTCGGACATGTGTTGTGCACAGCGTTGACAACGTATCTTTGTCTAGCTTCCTGAAGGCTGTCCTCATGTATGCCAACTAGGCATATGCTTCTACTAGTAAACTCCTTGCCCAGCTCTTCCTCCGAATATGGGGAGGTAAATGTAACGGCACAAGTAAGTGTAATTATGTACTATTCCTAACAGTCAGGAATTGTACTTATTACACTTAGTATTAAACCGTACTGTCAGTTCGGAGGATGCGTTGGCTTACCCTATAGAACACCAGGAGTGCCATTCCGGATCACGTTATGTGACACTGTTGCCTTAATGCAAGTAAAGCTAAATTAGCTAAAATAAACTGTCGGCATATGTGTTAACAAACTCTGTGACAAGCGCGTCACTGCTGTAACTCGCGTTGCTAAACGTAATCTGGTATTCAATTGCTGAGCCCACTGTGGGTCTCAGGAGTTCTTCCTGTCTACTCCAGCATCATTTTCCCTCACTGATCCTGGGAAAAAGTTTCTCATGGTTATTGTGTATTGTTCATCTGGCCTACTTACTCATTTTTTTTTGTTTGCCATCCTCATGGCCTTGCACTTATCTGAGTTGAAGTCTAGTAACCATGCATGCCACGGATCCCAGTCTTCCTGGTGCCTTCTGCAGTCCTTGCTTGTCCTGATTTTCATCATTATTTTTGTGTTATCAGCAAACAATATAACACGTCGGTTATATCATTTATGTATACTAATGTGTGTGTGTGTGTGTGTGTGTGTGTGTGTGTGTGTGTGTGTGTGTGTGTGTGGCAAAATATATTTGAGTAACTATAAATCAATGACGTCTGTCTTAATCTGGCCGGAGGGTTGGCGCCTTCTTTTGATAATTACTTATCAACTTAATATAAGTATGTGTTGGGTGTGTGTGTGTATGTGTGACTCACCTAGGTGGCTTCAAGAGGGTCGAACTATAGCTTCCAAGACCCGCCTTTCCATAGCCTTATTGTAATAAGCTTCGTTTCTCTTGACCTCCGCACGTCGGTTTTTTTTTAAATTGAAGCTGCAAATTGAATTTGGTTCAATATCTTGTGACCGATTCCGCCAGTGGGCGTCTTTTACGCTCTAATTCCGTCTTAAATACGCTCTAATACCGTCTTAAATACGCTCTAATACCGTCTTAAATACGCTCAAATACTGTCTTAAATTCGCTCTAATACCGTCTTAAATACGCTCTGATACCGTCTTAAATACGCTCTAATACCGTCTTAAATACGCTCTAATACCGTCTTAAATACGCTCTAATACCGTCTTAAATACGCTCTAATACCGTCTTAAATACGCTCTAATACCGTCTTAAATTCGCTCTAATACCGTCTTAAATACGCTCTAATACCGTCTTAAATACGCTCTAATACCTTCTTAAATACGCTCTAATACCGTCTTAAATACGCTCTAATACCGTCTTAAAATACGCTCTAATACCGTCTTAAAATACGCTCTAATACCGTCTTAAATATGCTCTAATACCGTCTTAAATACGCTCTAATACCGTCTTAAATACGCTCTTAATACCGTCTTAAATACGCTCTGATACCGTCTTAAATCTTCTTATTTCGTAACTTGAACCACCGTGGAGTAACAATGTTAAATGTTAACTCGTTCGGTTTACTGTTAGTTTCTAATATATTTTCTTAGCATGCGTATTGTTAGTTTTAACAATCTTGTATACGGAGTTGATTGAGCGCGGAGTCATGGTAAATTAATATTGTTCTTGAAAAATGTTAATTTGCAATTTCTGATTAGATTTCTGAATCTAACTTTAGTTAGATTAAAAAAAAATGTTGTTGCAGTTTTCCATACTTTTCCGTCTTTACCTCTGCAGGAATACAATTAATTGTTTGGTTAGCAGGTAACATTTTAATGACGTCGGAAACAGGGTGATATTATTAATTTACCAAGACGTAAAACATTATTGTGATTTCTTTAGACGGTAAGTTGTCAGTACTCTATAATCGTTGGTGTTTTAAAATAAACCAACATACAAAAATCTTGTAGGTATAATTTTTGCACTTTTGTGGTGGAAAAATAAAATAATATTACCACCCAATATAATTTTTGCCCTAATTTTGTCCTTTGTTTTTGTCCTGATTTGTCCTGTTTTTTAATGCTATTGAGCATTTCTGGAATAAGGTGCATGATAAGCGTTTGTTGGGACAATTTTTTATTATTGTTCGGCACAAGTGGTATTAACATCAAATACACATATTCCTTAGAACACGTAATAACTCTAATGCATTACTTTCTCTCTCTCTCTCTTCCCCAGGACGTACTTCAATGACAGGTGTGTATGTTACCTCACTGTTCATGTCTGTCCTAGGTATTGTAAATTCTGTTAGTCACCTCAGGCAGCGAGGGACTTTTAATTTTTTATTTTTTTTTTAATGTCAGTGCTGGTGTAAGTTTTTAATGTTAGTGTTAATGTACTTTTTTTGTCTAAGTGTTGGTGTACATATTTAATTTAAGTGTTGGTCACCGCTTTTTAATCTAAGTGTTGGTGTACGATATTTATCTTAGTGTGAGTTTACGTGCATTGTTTTAATCTTAAGTCCAGGTGTTCGGTGTTTTAATCTTAAGTCCAGGTGCTCAGTGTTTTAATGTTAAGTCCAGGTGCTCAGTGTTTTAATCTTAAGTCCAGGTGTTCAGTGTCTTAATTTTAAGTCCAGGTGTTCAGTGTTTTAATCTTAAGTCCAGGTGTTCAGTGTCTTAATTTTAAGTCCAGGTGTTCAGTGTTTTAATCTTAAGTCCAGGTGTTCAGTGTCTTAATCTTAAGTCCAGGTGTTCCGTGTCTTAATCTTAAGTCCAGGTGTTCAGTGTTTTAATCTTAAGTCCAAGTGTCCAGAGTTTTAATCTTAAGTCCCAAGTGACCAGAGTTTTAATCTTAAGTCCCAAGTGTTCAGAGTTTTAATCTTAAGTCCCAAGTGACCAGAGTTTTAATCTTAAGTCCCAAGTGACCAGAGTTTTAATCTTAAGTCCCAAGTGTTCAGAGTTTTAATCTTAAGTCCCAAGTGTCCAGAGTTTTAGTCTTAAGTCCCAAGTGTTCAGAGTTTTAATCTTAAGTCCCAAGTGACCAGAGTTTTAATCTTAAGTCCCAAGTGACCAGAGTTTTAATCTTAAGTCCCAAGTGTCCAGAGTTTTAATCTTAAGTCCCAAGTGTTCAGAGTTTTAATCTTAAGTCCAAGTGTCCAGAGTTTTAATCTTAAGTCCAAGTGTCCATAGTTTTAATCTTAAGTCCAAGTGACCAGAGTTTTAATCTTAAGTCCAAGTGTCCAGAGTTTTAATCTTAAGTCCAAGTGTCCAGAGTTTTAATCTTAAGTCCAAGTGACCAGAGTTTTAATCTTAAGTCCAAGTGTCCAGAGTTTTAATCTTAAGTCCATGTGTCCAGTGTTTTAATCTTAAGTCCCAAGTGTCCAGAGTTTTAATCTTAAGTCCAAGTGTCCAGTGTCTTAATCTTAAGTCCCAAGTGTCCATAGTTTTAATCTTAAGTCCCAAGTGTCCATAGTATTAATCTTAAGTCCAAGTGTCCAGTGTTTTAATCTTAATTAAGTCCAGTGGTCTATTGTTTTAATCTTAAGTCCAGGTGTCTATTGTATCTTAATCCTAATTGTATGTATACTTTTCTTGTATGCTCACGTATATTTGTTTCATGTATATCAATGATTAGGCTTGCGTGCTTGCAATCACACTCCAGCTATTTGCCTGTATTTTTTAAAATTTTTGTTAACATATGAATCCGAGTTGATGATGATGATGATGATGAGCATCGGTCTCTGCTCTGGCGTGAAATTGATGAATATAGGCGGACGATGGGGCGCTTAGAACACAGTGGAACTTGAAATTGAATGGTGTAGGAGGGTCGTTATGCCTTTCTGGCACTGGGTTGTGGGAACGGGGGGTCCGCCGCGGCGTGGTGGAGCTTCGTGGCGGAGTGGTGGTCGTTCTAGACATGCTTCTAATTGTTTATAAGGTTAAGTTAATCGTGGGTTCGAGTCGCTAGGCATGTTTAGTGGACCCAATTTGACCTCATACGGTGTGCCCGGGGTTCAAAAGTCGTTTTAAAAAAGTGTTCAACTGTTTGTCATTATAGAGGAGTTTAATACCCTGGTGTCATTGTAGAGGTGTGTAATACCCTGGTGTCATTGTAGAGGTGTGTAATACCCTGGTGTCATTGTAGAGGTGTGTATACCCTGGTGTCATTGTAGAGGTGTGTAATACCCTGGTGTCATTGTAGAGGTGTGTAATACCCTGGTGTCATTGTAGAGGTGTGTAATACCCTGGTGTCATTGTAGAGGTGTGTAATACCCTGGTGTCATTGTAGAGGTGTGTAATACCCTGGTGTCATTGTAGAGGTGTGTAATACCCTGGTGTCATTGTACAGGTGTGTATACCCTGGTGTCATTGTAGAGGTGTGTAATACCCTGGTGTCATTGTAGAGGTGTTTCATACCCTGGGGTCATTGTAGAGGTGTATGATACCCTGGTGTCATTGTAGAAGTGTGTAATACCCTGGTGTCATTGTAGAGGTGTGTATACCCTGGTGTCATTGTAGAAGAGTGTATACCCTGGTGTCATTGTAGAGGAGTGTAATACCCTGGTGTCATTGTAGAGGTGTGTATACCCTGGTGTCATTGTAGAGGTGTGTATACCCTGGTGTCATTGTAGAGGTGTGTAATACCCTGGTGTCATTGTAGAGGTGTGTAATACCCTGGTGTCATTGTAGAGGTGTGTAATACCCTGGTGTCATTGTAGAGGTGTGTAATACCCTGGTGTCATTGTACAGGTGTGTATACCCTGGTGTCATTGTAGAGGTGTGTAATACCCTGGTGTCATTGTAGAGGTGTGTAATACCCTGGTGTCATTGTAGAGGTGTGTAATACCCTGGCGTCATTGTAGAGGTGTGTATACCCTGGTGTTATTGTAGAGGAGTGTATTCCCTGGTGTCATTGTAGAAGTGTGTATACTCTGGTGTCATTATAGAGTTGTGTATACCCTGGTGTCATCGTAGAGGTGTGTATACCCTGGTGTCATTGTAGAGGTGTGTAATACTCTGGTGTCATTGTAGAGGTGTGCATACCCTGGTGTCATTGTAGAGGTGTGTAATACCCTGGTGTCATTGTAGAGGTGTGTAATACCCTGGTGTCATTGTAGAGGAGTGTATACCCTGGTGTCATTGTAGAGGAGTGTATACCCTGGTGTCATTATAGAGGTGTGTATACCCTGGTGTCATTGTAGAGGAGTGTATACCCTGGTGTCATTGTAAAGGTGTATAACCTCTAAGTGTACTTTTCTTTCTAACCTCTGAGTATATTTTAAAACCCGAAGGAGAGTCCAAGATTAATGTCAACCCCATGTATACACATTTTGATATACCCACACTTTGTATACTCGTATACCTGTATACTTATTATACTTAGCGGTACCGCGCTGCTCATCATCTCCAGTTGTGACCTATAATTATCCTTATACGAATGCATATATATATATATATATATATATATATATATATATATATATATATATATATATATATATAACTGACATTGTTACATAACAGTATTGCAATAATCAATGTTGTCTGTTTAAAAATCTTCATTATTATGCTTTTTATTTCAGTACTAATCGTAGGTTATTTTAAACAAAATTATTTTATTGTGTATTATTTTTAAATCTTATTTAAAAAAAAATCCCAATTTTTCGAGGGGTATTACAACGAATTATAATGTTCATTTTCTTTCTTTCGTAGGAACTACTACAATGAGCGGTACGTGAAGTGTCCGTTGTTCATACTGTAACTTACATAATGGCATTATGTAATTCTTGTGTTACAAAAATGTATGGTGTACAGTACCTGGATTTATCTTTCAAACTGCATTACCGTGAGGTGGGTTCAGGGCTTAGCGTCCCCGCGGCCCGGTCCTCGACCAGGTCTTGATGTACTTTGTAAAATGCATTAATACACTGATAAAATATACTGAAAAAGGTAAGTTGATCAGGTGTAATGAATTAATTCACTTACGAAATGTATACAAAAATGGTCGGTTTGATCAGGTTAATGTATTAATAGACTATTATACAACTACAATATGTATTACAAAATGTGCGTCGTCGATGACGTGTTACGTTCTAAAATACATCTGTTTTGTCTAACTAGAAACGTACACGACCAAACTACGACGTTACTACAACATTCGTACCCGTTTAAACCACCTCAAATAATTACAACAATCAATATATCAAGTTGTAACAACTTTCTAGAACGTCATGAAAACGTTATAAACAAGATGTGACAACTTTATTACAAGTAGAGACAAGGTAAGCATAGTGACCGGTAAGTCCACTACGGGCTCACCATAGCCCGTGCTACTTGGAACTTTTGGTTCCGTGTTGCTGAATCTAAGACAACAACACCATGGCGTTGAATACGTGGTTATTGTGTATCGCCAGTGTCACACACACTCAGTGTATTGTGTATGTTGTGTATACTCACGATTGGGCTTAGTGACATGGCTGGGTTTAATGCTGATCAGAATCGTATACGAAGTCATTTATGACTCGTACAAGCAATTAGAGATTAATATCATGTGACGTGAGATTCGAACGAGGTTAAGTGGGATTCATCCGAGATTCGTACGAGGTCGTGTGAAATGCCATGAGCGTTACTGGTGTTTTTTTTTTATTATTATTTCCTGCCACAGGCGTGGCCACACATTTACAATGCTAACCAGCATATATACATTTTCTTCTGTCCTCCATGGACAGGGTTAGAGATGTGTTAAACATATAGTTCAAGGGTTTATTGAACAATCAACCACTGAAGGTGAGTCGGTGCTTTTAAAATGCTAAGCTAACCTATATACGTAAATACATAGATACACAGATTTACGTATGCCTTCCATAAAGTGTTCGATGTGTTTTTTACATAGTATCATTAATGTACATTTACAAAGGTGAAATGTAATTCTGATCAGCTTCCATATATACTTTATACCCATACATATATATACTCACACACATACATATATACACACATGCATTCACAGACATTTGTCTCATTTACTCTGACAGGGTGAGATAGCTGATAAAGAAACTAGAGTGCAATTAAGCACTTAATCACTGAAGGTGATTAAGGTGCTTTTACAAGCTCAGGTTATATAGTTACATCATATACATTGTATAATTAATCTATTACATGGTCAATCTTGGATACAAGTCCAATATATTATCAAGTGTTCCAGTACTCATATAGTAATTACAGAGTTCAGCATACCTTAGCCCAGGAGGGCGAAAGTCAGCCAGTATGGGACATTCTACAATATAATGTTCAAGAGAGTGCATGTTTTCTCTTTCACAAAGTTGACACATTGTGTACTCGACATTTGGGTTTTGAGAAAGCTGCCAGATACGTCTATATCCCAGGCATATTCTGGCCACTATAACATCACATTGCCGGGTTCTTGTTCTATTAGTCCCATATGTGAATGTCTCCTCACGATATCTATCATAATATTTAATGCTACAACTTTCAGGTCTTTGTGAATTTGTTAGGTCGGTGAGATCTTCATTAGATATTTGTTTAAGTATTCTCTTTGTCACTACTAATGAAACACCCATATCAATTTCTACCAGTGGTTTTCTGCAGGCTGTCTTTGCAAGCATATCAACAGTGTCATGCCTTGAGATGCTAACATGTGAATCTTCTCTCGTACATACAGCAGTGAAGCTCGTCAATGACTGGGCAAATACAACTCAAACCGAACTTGCAGGCATATACCTTGCCACTGAATTTTTAAAAGAGAAAGGCATTGGGCTTGTATACTGTGACTCGCAGAGTGCACTCCTGGCATTGAACGCACATAGTAGTGACACCCAGAAAATAGTCAGTGATATTCGAATGAATGTTTTAGCTGCTAAAGAAAACAGATTTGAAATTAAATTCCTATGGATACCTGGTGAGGTGTTGGGGTCCTGCGTCTGGCTACTCGTAGACTCAACACTGTGGTAAAGGAAGCAGGAGGAAAGGCTCACAGGACACTTGATGCTTCTCTCTTTCGCTCGACACTTTCACTTCTCCCGCTTCTGGTATATTAGAATTCCTTGTGCTTTGATGGTGCTGGTGTTCCACTCATACCTCTCCACTTGTTGTTGATCTTCAACAGGGCTTCCCTTCATCTATGATTGATCCCAACAGGGCTTCCCTTCATCTATGATTGATCCCAACAGGGCTTCCCTTCATCTATGATTGATCCAACAGGGCTTCCCTCCATCTACGATTGATCCCAACAGGGCTTCCCTTCATCTATGATTGATCCCAACAGGGCTTCCCTTCATCTATGATTGATCCCAACAGGGCTTCCCTCCATCTACGATTGATCCCAACAGGGCTTCCCTCCATCTACGATTGATCCCAACAGGGTTTCCCTTCATCTACGATTCATCCCAACAGGGCTTCCCTCCATCTACGATTGATCCCAACAGGGTTTCCCTTCATCTACGATAGATCCCAACAGGGCTTCCCTCCATCTACAATAGATCCCAACAGGGCTTCCCTCCATCTACAATAGATCCCACTGGCTCTGATCTTAATACATTCACTTGAATACTTGTAGCAAGCGCCGCAGAGCAGTGTGGTCAGGTATGTATCTTTCTTAGGTCAGGTATGTATCTTTCTTAGGTCAGGTATGTATCTTTATTAGGTCAGGTATGTATCTTTATTAGGTAGAGTCTCTGCTATAGATCAGGTCTTTTTAATGGCCAGGTGTAAATCTTTCTTAGGTCAAGTATGGCATGTTCTAGGGGTCAGGTGTGGCAGGTTATTATGGTAGGTATGCCAAGTTCTAGAGTCAGGTGTAGGGCTTGTTCTAGCAGCAGGTGTGGTCCATCTGTGGTCAGGTATGGGCTGTCTTAGTGACACATATGGCCTGTCTTAGTGGTACATATGATCTATCACGTCAATGCCGGCTGGAGCGGAGGAGGAAGTCTGTGTGTGAGTGATTCTGGCCCACGCCACATAGGAGCAGAGGTATGCCTGCCTGTAATGATCACTCTTGGGAGTTCTGTCAATATTTTCTCGTCTGTCATAACCTATGGGGGAGATGCTGTGTGCCCCACCTGACCTGACCTATCTGAGTGACCTCACGTCCACACCTGCACTTGACGAAGTAATTCATAGAACAGTGATACCCTTCTGTTTGTAGGGCATCACGCCCCCTTTGGAAACCCGTATAAGTTCTTTTTCCAGTCTTATCGCTGCTCAATCAAACTTTGCCAGAAATATCTAATTGATTAGAAGAAAATACAGAATAATCGGGGAGTCTCAGGTTTTGGGCCACAAGAACAGCTTTTCCAAAGGCGGTGTCACAGCCATTGAGCCACGAGAAATATACAATAGTTCTTCATCAGCAGACTCACAATCTTCATCAGCAGACTCACAATCTTCATCAGCAGACTCACAATTCTTCACCATCACAATCACTGAACTAACAGCTCACGTATCAGGGATTTAACTTTAACAAGATTTAAATTTCTTAATAAAAAAGTCATCTCTCTGTAGTAATAGTTCCTAAATAGTAATAAGTATCATGCTAATCCTGCTGATTAGTTAGTTAATCCCGAGCTCTAGACCTGCTCAATCATCATACTCATCAGTTGTTCTTAAGTTGCATTTTCTTGCAATCACGTGGATATTTGTTGCAAAGATGAGAGCGGATGTTGAAATGCGTGAAAGAGGAACTTATGCTATTAGCTGGAGATCATTCGACTGTGGAGTATTAACTCAAATGAAGATGTGGACATGAGCCCAGGCAGATCACATTGGGTGCGAGGCAGATCACATCACACCCAAGGTGCACCGGGAATATTTCCTCCATACCCAGTTTAGTTTACCAAGGCCTTCACTTCCTAGATTTTATACACTGACTATTAAATAATTGTATGTTAAACCAGGACTCGAGTTCACGAAGCAGTTACGCAAGTACTTGCGAACACAGGGGGCCAGATTCACGAAGCAGTTACACAAGTACTTACGAACGTGTACATCTTTCCTCAATCTTTGATGCTTTGGTTATATTTATTAAACAGTTTACAAGCATGAAAACTTGCCAATCAACTGTTGTTATTGTTATAAACAGCCTCCTGGTGCTTCCGAGCTCATTAACTGTTTAATAATTGTAAACAAAGCCGCCAAAGATTGAGAAAAGATGTACAGGTTCGTAAGTGTTTGCGTAACTGATTTATGAATCCTGGTCCAGGTGTCAGGATGGCCAAATTGACTCAGTACGACATTTATTCTGACATTCTGCTCACTGATAACACTAACAAAGTTGACCAGAGAGGTTCTGTAAAATATTACGGAATATTTTACAGAAATCACTTCCAAGCAGTTTTAGTTGAAGCTCTCGATAACTCGAGTCTTTTAAATTATAAACAACATTCACATATTGCTGTGATGTTTTCAATGGCATCTGTTTGGTGGTAATACAAGTAATTCATCAGTGCAAAACATTTAACTGTAGGCAGGCGAGGAGTCACAATACGTGGCTAAAGTATGTTGACCAGACCACACACTAGAAGGTGAAGGGACGACGACGTTTCGGTCCGTCCTGGACCATTCTCAAGTCGATTGTGAAATTGGACCATTCACAATCGACTTGAGAATGGTCCAGGACGGACCGAAACGTCGTCGTCCCTTCACCTTCTAGTGTGTGGTCTGGTCATCAATTAACTGTAGGCAACTCTACTACACAAACAACCAATAATAGTGAACTAAAATAGTTTCTTCGTTGACCTAAAGGGGTCTTGGTAGCACAGTTGGCTTCGTTCTTGACTCACACTCGGGAATCTCGGATTGAATCCCGGGCAGGACAGAAATGCTTGGAAACGTCTCCTATCACCTAATGCATCTGTTCACCTAGTATTAAACTGGTACCCGGGAGTTTGTCAACTGTTGTGGGTTGCATCCTGGGGGAGGGGACCTCGATACAAGCGTAAAGTGTATACATAAAGTGTATATATGATGGGCAACCCCATAATATATATATATATATATATATATATATATATATTATATATATATATATATATATATATATATATATATATATAATATGTGTGTGTGTGTGTGTGTGTGTGTGGTGAATCACGAAAATTAACACGTGATGAAAAATGTGACAGTGTCAGACCACGGAGGAAGAATTGAAACAGGAATTTCCTTAAGTACTTTCGTATATTAATACATCTTCAGAAGGAATGAACTTATACATGAGTAGGACGCTCATGTATAAGGTGTTCCTATTTAAGAGGTTCTAATTGGTACAAGTAGTACCCATCATGCAGTAGAAACCTGCGATCGAACCCAGTAATTGAAAAACATTCCCAATTCTCAGAAATGTGCAAATAGGCACAGCTCTGCCATGCTCTCGAATCAGGAAACACCTTCCTCCCACGGTCCTTAAATTGTTAATTTGTTATTCGTTTACATTTACAAGAATTCTTACATTCTTGTACTGTATATTTAATGATGTCAGAGCCAGGATTTCTGTGCTTCAAAGGCAGGAGATGGGTTTGCTGACATTGCATTGAGCAGTATCAATATTTTTAAGCTGCTGAGGCAAAGATGTAATACTTATTTATTTTAGAGTTTGCTTAGATCTTTGGGAGACGTTTCTCTCCTTACATATTTAAAGTAATTTGAGATTTAAGTGATGCTAGATATTTATTGTATGAATAAACTCGAGTATGAATATACTCTTCGTTTTTAAATGTATGAACTATTGAATATATTGTATAATTGTATGATGTATTGTATGTATATGTAAATATATTCAAAGTGTGTATATTATATATTCTGAATTTACTGGAATGTAATTGAAACTATTTATTGTATATATTATATTAATGTTTCCAATATTTTATACGAAATATTGTTGTTCCTACCATTACTACCACTACTACTACTACTACTACCACTACTACTACCACCACTATTACTACTTCCACTGCTACGACTACTACTACCACAGCTACTATAACCACTACTACACTATTACTGTTTCGACTACTACTACATCTAATACTACTGATGCTGCTGCTGGTAATACTGCTACTGCTACTGCTGCTGCAGCTACTAATAATGCTACTACTACTGCTGCTGCTACTGCAACTGTTGCTACTGTTACAGTTGCTGCTGATTCTACTACTGCTACTGCTGCTACTATTATTGCTGCTGCTACTGCTGCTGTTGCTACTGCTGCTGCTGCTACTTCCACTACTGCTGCTGCTACTTCCACTACTGCTGCTGCTACTTCTGCACCTGCTGCTACTGCTACTGCATTTGCTGGTCGTGTGACAAACACGAAGAAAGGTGAAAGATATCCAAGGTACTGAAACACATGCCAAATGTCTTAGTGATAAGATCTGATGGTGGTGCTCTGACTTGACACTCTTATCATCATTATTATTATTATTATTATTTTATTATTATTATTATTATTATTATTATTAAAAAATTATACATTCAGTACTTTTGCAAATAAAAAATAGTTAAATACTTTTTTTAAGGCTGACGAAGTAGTTTTAAAAGGTGGGATATTCAGCACCGTGAAAGTTACACTAGTGAAGATTTAATATTATTTGAGTCCTATCATATACTCAAGAGATTTAGGAGTGCAATGATTTTATATTGCAAATTAAGGAAGCATAAGCCAATTATGTTGGTGTATTTGCTATTTTCATTTGAATAATATTATATCATGTCTTTAAATTGTTGTTTAAATATGATTGAATAAATTCTTGTAATTTTTATACTATCTGTTTATATCATTTACGTCTGGTTATGTTGTTATAGTACTGTTTACACTTTAGGTCAGAGATAATATTTACCGTTATACCTTCAGATATATAATAATCAGAGATAATATTCAGCACTGTACCAAGACTACTGAGTCAGCAGGTGAAGTTTTCCCAGGGGGGTAACCCGACGTAGTCATCTAGCTCCCTGCTCTGGTACCTGAGTACCGCTAGGTGGACAGAGGCATCAGGTGAGGGGCTACAGGAGTACCGACTGGTCTCCAAGCACCCATGACCGTCTTCCTCCTCCTCCAGACATTTTGTTAAGATCCTGAGGAAATTGGACACCGTAAACCCAGACTACTTCTGCAGGTGACTCAAGAGCCAACTCGCCACAGTGAAGGAAAGAGACTTAAGGAGTGTCTTGTAGTCTCCTTGAGTACTCTCCTTGAGAGTACTTGTACTCTCCCTGAGTACTGAACCAAGGAACACTGTCCTCGTCGCCAAAGATGCGGGGGCAGTGTTCTTGGAATATATATATCTGAATATATCTGTAAGTGGAATATATCCGAATATATCTGTAAGTGGAATATATCTGAATATATCTGTAAGTGGAATATATCTGAATATATCTGTAAGTGGAATATATCTGAATATATCTGTAAGTGGAATATATCTGTAAGTGGAATATCTGAATATATCTGTAAGTGGAATATATCTGAATATATCTGTAAGTGGAATATATATGAATATATCTGTAAGTGGAATATCTGAATATATCTGTAAGTGGAATATATCTGAATATATCTGCAAGTGGAATATATTTGAATATATCTGTAAGTGGAATATATCTGAATATATCCGTAAGTGGAATATGTTTGAATATATCTGTAAGTGGAATATATCTGAATATATCTGTAAGTGGAATATATCTCGATATATCTGTGAGTGGAATATATTTGAATATATCTGTAAGTAGAATATATTTGAATATATCTGTAAGTGGAATATCTGAATATATCTGTAAGTGGAATATATCTGAATATAACTATAAGTGGAATATATCTAAATATATCTGATTATAAGTATATTCTTGGAATATATGTGAACGTCTGTACAAATGTCGGGAAGGGGAGGGTGAGGGGGAGTTGTTTTCTTATGTCTTATATTGATCATTTAATTTGTAATCACAAACTGTCTTGTGAAGGGTTGGCTGTCAATGGAAATCATTTGTCATATTAGTTTATTTCCTTATTAAAGTTTTTATTTATTTTCTCATTCATGTTCTTGTATATTTTCTTTTTTTTGTCAAGTTCTTTTGTATTTACCTTTTGTTATTTTTCTTGAATTGTTTTGTTCTATATTTTATTTTTGAAGTTTTGATGTACTTTCCTTTTCAAGTTTGCTGTGTATTTCCAAATGTGATATATAAACTGGCTTTCAATATTACCATTGTATTCTGTCTGAATTGTATGTATTATTATAGTGTAATAACGTATATGCCAGCGTGTATAACACGCACCTCTATATAAATATATTTTTGCGCCCCTCTATATTTTTAGGGCGCACCTCTATGGCCCTAAAAATAATTAGTTAGCTATCCTAGTATTATGGTCTTACAGGGGTCGTTATATCGGGGTAATATCATATATACACACCTCCATATCATATACACTTACGAATAACATGCACCTCTTAATAAGCCTCATTTTATAAGATCTAAGTGATCTTATATAAGATATAAGTGGTCTGAATAAGACCACCATTTTATACTACAATACACCTGGTCTTGTCTTTATGTTACAGACGCCTCGCACCTAATGCGTTGCAATTATTTTTTTGATAGAAGACTCAACTAATCCGTTAATGAGACCAATTAGTACAAATAAAAACACATTGATGTTTATATTGATGTATTGTATATTGTATTGTATTGATTGTATATATTGATGTTTACTATGCAGCGGCCTCGATGGGTTAAGTGGGTTGCTTGGGTGAGTACATTTCTGGTTAGATACAACAGTTTTAATTTCTTACTGAGCAGCACATCGAGAGGAACATGTTGGGCTTCGTCTGGGACTATTAAATGTTGGTTAAATTTTATATAATTATTTTTAAAATCCCGAGTCCTATACGCCAACAAAGGCATGGTATTTAACCTGTTAATAACAAGGTAATGATGATCTTTATTGCATTATATCATTATTACTGGTTATAGTAATGTATTGCTGCTTTAAAAACTTTTATTATATATTTTTAATTAAATACGGTTGTCTTAGTGTATTTTGTTATTATTTGCATTTTAGCAATTTATGTAGGTAATATTTTTTTAATTGATTATAAATTGTTATTTAACATCCACCTGTAATAATGAGTTTTATCAGAACATGTAATTAGTTATTTTGATTATCATTATAGCTAATCCTAGAATTATTTTAATTTATAACAGATAGTTAATGGGTTTACATAAACATAGTTTTAGCATTATTTTTACTTTTTATTATTCGCTCTCTTACTTTGATTTGTTGAAAAAAGAACAAAAAACAAATAAAAATGTTAAATGTGTAAACTGCATAACAAAATGTTAATCTCAAAGTTGCAAGTAAATGCTTTGAGGAATCTGGAGACTATATTTTCTTTCTCATATATTATAAATTACAGTCTTATATTATTCTATAAAATATGTATTAAACTATAGACTGTCTTTAATCTGAATAAATATTAATATCACCAATTACAATGCCATATTATAGTAATTTGTATGTATTTGTTTTATTTTTTATCGTTAGTCACTTAAATTAATTAAGTGTTATAATGTAGATTGTAGTTTAATACAATTTTATTAAATATTATTTGAAATATTGTATTAAATATTTATTAAAATATGTATCAAATAGTATTAATATTATTTAATAAAAACTTTTCTTTTTAAATGTTTTTTTAATATAATATATTTTGTGTTAATAATAATGGCGCTGCAATAATTTTTGATAGGCTAAAAATTATGTTTTGATATATTAACTTGAATATTAGTTTCATCGGCCTTTGGAAATAAATATTTCATTAGAGTAATAATTATTTGTGTATTGTTTTGAAGAAAAAATTTTGATTACCGTATGAATTTTCACGTTATTGTGACATCTACAATATCTTTCCAATTCTGATATTACCACTACTCTCGTGTTATCCTGACATCAACACTACTCTCGTGTTATCCTGACATCAACACTACTCTCGTGTTATCCTGACATCAACACTACTCTCTCTTGTTATCCTGACATCAACACTACTCTCTTGTTATCCTGACATCAACACTCCTCTCTTGTTATCCTGACATCAACAGTACTCTTGTGTTATCCTGACATCAACACTACTCTCGTGTTATCCTGACATCAACACTACTCTCTCTTGTTATCCTGACATCAACACTACTCTCTCTTGTTATCCTGACATCAACACTACTCTCTCTTGTTATCCTGACATCAACACTACTCTCGTGTTATCCTGACATCAACACTACTCTCTCTTGTTATCCTGACATCAACACTACTCTCGTGTTATCCTGATATCAACACTACTCTCGTATTATCCTGATATCAACACTACTCTTTTCTCTTGTTGCTGGATTATTATTTAAGTAATGTATTGATAATATGTTGGCACGAGAGTGATGTTCAATCAGGCTGTTATTAAAATTATATTGCTACTGTACTGGCCCTAAAAATAATTAGTTAGCTATCCTGGCATTATGGTCTTACAGGGGTCGTTATATCGGGGTAATTGATGAGCGAGGGGGCGGCGCCTGTGTTGTTTGTTGTGTAAACTCCTACCACATGTAAAGTGTTGTATTATGTGAACTCCTACCACATGTAAAGTGTTGTATTATGTGAACTCCTACCACATGTAAAGTGTTGTATTATGTAAACTCTTACCACATGTAAAGTGTTGTATTATGTAAACTCTTACCACATGTAAAGTGTTGTATTATGTAAACTCTTACCACGTGTAAAGTGTTGTATTATGTAAACTCTTACCACGTGTAAAGTGTTGTATTATGTGAACTCTTACCACATGTAAAGTGTTGTATTAAGTAAACTCTTACCACGTGTAAAGTGTTGTATTATGTAAACTCTTACCACATGTAAAGTGTTGTATTAAGTAAACTCTTACCACATGTAAAGTGTTGTTTGTTGTATTTACCTTATTACATACTGGGTGGAGGTGGGGGGGGGGGGTGCGTACCCGGCATTGTCTGGGTCTGTCTGATCTATCTTTCCATTTATCAATCTATCCGACTGTCTATCTATCGTTCTATCCATCCATCTATCTTGCTATCTATTCATCTTCACTATATATACTATCTTCATCACCCTAACCTTCGCCGTATTTTTTTTGCCCTGTGGATAATTAAAACTCCACGTTAATCACACGCCATATTTCACATGTTGGTGTGAAAATGGCTTGGGATTGTGGATAATTTTTAATAATCCTTAAATAATTTAACCTAATCCTACGCCAACCGGCCTGTCAGTCTCGCTGCCCAAGCTGTGAGCCCAGTTTGCCCTCCAAATTTGCCATTTGTAGGCCCTACAAATTTGAGTGAGGATAGTTTGACTAGGCCTCACCCAAAGTTTGGCTAGGCCTAGTCTAACTGTGGAGAGCCAGATGAACAAAAGAGACATATTCTCTCTTATGGTGTAGATGTGTGCCTGCAGGATCAAGCTGTTAGCTCTTGGACCCCTTCCCTTTCTAACCGTCAGTTCTCTAATGTACTGACTCTCAACCAAAGGATTTCTGAACAGAGAAATATTTTCTGTTACAATTATATTTATTACAATAAATATAATTATTTGTTCATTTTGGTTGGCTATATATCCCTCGTGTTCACAAGACTATTTAAATAGTGAAGAACGTAATCACTCGGGCCTCTAACCAGAGTTACTCACAGATTCAATCATGTTTTCAAAATATTTTAACAACTTCTCTAAACTTTTTTATTTTTTTAAGTTCAGATGGTGTAAAATTTATTTCAGTACGCCATTTTGAGATGAAGAGTACGTTCGTATGTAACACTGAAGACAAAAGGGTCTGACAGGCCAATCTGTAGCCTTTGCTAAACTTTCTTAACCTTAAATGTAAAGAAAAGCAAAGCAAGAACGTTATTCAGAAAAACGTTGTACTTATATAATTGAGTTAAGACAAAAAAAATCAGTATCTTATTTACCTAAGTTATAATAATAACATAACACTTAATCATTGTAATGATAATTCTATGCTGTTTAATCTTGGGCTCAGAACTTCATCTGTCGGCTTGATATGAGATGCCGGATATGGGATGCTGGATATGGGATGCCGGATATGGGATGCCGGATATGGGATGCCGGATATGGGATGCTGGATATGGGATGCTGGATATGGGATGCTGGATATGGGATGCTGGATATGGGAGGCCGGATATGGGATGCTGGATATGGGATGCCGGATATGGGATGCCGGATATGGGATGCCGGATATGGGATGCCGGATATGGGATGCCGGATATGGGATGCCGGATATGGGATGCCGGATATGGGATGCCGGATATGGGATGCTGGATATGGGATGCTGGGTATGGGATGCCGGATATGGGATGCCGTATACGGAATGCCGGATATGGGATGCTGGATAGGGGATGCTGGATATGGGATGCCGGATAGGGGATGCCGGATAAACAGGAGTTGCGGTACGGTGCTCTAGGAGCGGTGAAGCGTATAAGGAATTTTACAATGAATAATTAGATTACAAGAATATTACAACTCTTCATTACAAGGCACATCTAACCTGGAGCTTGGGTATTACTGTGTGTGTGTGATAGAACCATTGTTGTGACTGATATCGGTAATTACTTCGTCCCATTTAACCGATGTGTTGGCGGGAGGACAACCTTCTTATATACGAACTAGCGATTATACGAACCTTGATTACTTTTAAATAATTTCTTTTTTTTTTGAGGTAGGGGGGGGGTGAATAGTTCAATGCCGAGGGAAAGCAATTGCCCTTTCAAGCGCATACTGCGAGGAAAGACAAATAAATCAGTTCGACATCAAACCAAAGTTCGAGAGACATTTTATTGCGTGAATGATATGTAGTCTCGCTATTTCGTGCAAGCTAGGCATGCAGAAGGCTTGCAATGCATTAGTTATATCGCTGAAGGCATATGGAGAATTGTAACGATTGGTTTTCAGACATTTTACAGAGCTCACTGAAAATGATTTAACACGATCTGAAAATACAATGAATATATTCGTGTTCAGAGCTTCGTACAACAATACGTCAAAATAAATGTTTAAAGTCTTTAAAAACTTAAAAAAAAATTATTTTACTATCATGAGACACTTACAAAATTCTCTACTTGTGAAGATCTTAGATAACTTGCAGAGTGTAAGAGACTTATGTATGTTATATTATTTTGTCCACAGTTCTCGGTATAATCGTACTGGGTCTTAGAAAACTCACACTTGGAATCGCATTTTGCAGTCTTAGAGAACTCTTAAGACCACATTATAGACGCTAGAGAACTTACACCATGAAAGCTTTCATAGCCTTAGATAAATCACAGGATTTTACAGAAATCAGAATATAATATTTATTAGGGATATGAATTTAAAAACATAATGCACAAAGATATCACATTAATGGGATGAATCAGTGAGAAAATCAGTAGGATACGGGTGGCATAGCTTTCTGACCATGTCATGGTGTAGTGGTCTAAGGTGTGTGTTTGGGAGTACCCTGAACACAGGTTCGGATCCTCTTCATGTCTACTACTGATTTTTTGTATACAAATACTCAATAATAATAATAATAATGGTTCATTATGATAATTTTTTTACATATTAATACAAATATAATTTTTACATTATAAGATGCAATTTTCACACTAAATCGTAATATAATCCTACATTATTATTTAAATAATAATGTATTATTATTTATAATAGTATTTAAATAATAATGTAGTTCTACATTATAATAATAATAATAATAATATTTTTTATATTAAAATAACACAGTTGTGCATTAATTATGTAATTCTACATTACAGTGAGAAAATAATTTTTCAGTATAATAGTAATAAAATTTTACATTTTAATAATTTTGATTATAATAATACAATTTTATAATAACATAATTTAACATGATTATAATAAAATGATACATTAATACAATTTAACATTATAATAATACAATTTTACATTAAAATAATTTTACATTAATATAATTATTCAGTAAATAATAATATGATATAATACCATAATTTTTGCATTATATAATAATATAATTATACAAAATAAAAATAATAACGTAATTTTAGTTTATAATTAATAAATTAGTTTACATTATAATAATAATGCATAGTTTTTAATAATATTTAAATGATTAGTTTTGCATTATAATAATAATAATGAATTAATTATTTTTAGACGGCAATAATAATAACACAATTCGACATGATAGGAATAAATATATTTCAAGAAAGAGGTAAATATTTAGCGTGAGTCACTTGGAGCGTAAGCAGGAGAGAGAGAGAGAGAGAGGGGAGAGACAGAGCATCAAGTAGAGAGGATAAGAAGAAAAAGAAAAGGTGGGAAGCTGTGGATTAAAGACAGAGGCCCCAAGAAGTCTGTGAGAGAGGGGGGGGGGAAGGTGTGTACTCTTGACCTTGCAAGAAGTTGCATTGATTCTCGTCTCTGCAACTTTGTTTTAACACGTTAAATATTGGGTTTATTCGAGTGGGGATGGAGTCAGTTGGCTGGCTAGCTCACTTGGGCTCATGACTGGCGTGGTTGACGGTGATGTTTATTTTGGTGGTGGTGGTGATGATGGTGATTGTGTGTGGTGATTGTGAGAGGCGATAGTGTTGTGGTTGCATAGACACACATGGCGGGGAAACACTTTTGCAACATTCACTGCCATCTTGGACAATATGTTTTTATTTCTACGCTCAAAGGTGTAAAAAATTATTATTGAATTTAATATTTCAAGTACTTTCCAGACTGGTCAATTTGAGCATCATTATTAAGTGGGTGGAGAAGCACAGTGATGTGCGTCCTGGGCTCACAACTGAAGGACCCGGGTTCAATTCCCGGGAAGGAGAGAAACTATTGGGCAAAGGCCAACTACTGGGATAGGCCTTAAGGGACCTCGATGAGCCTAAACACAGGCTTCGTGTCCCCGACACTAGGGAATTAAGTTATAGTTAAGATCCGCACAACAGATTTAATTAATAATGTGCTTTCACATCTTAATACATATTACTTAGAAATGTCTCCTTAATCGTATAGTTAAGTAGCCAATATTAATGACTGCGAAACGAGCTATGCGTTTATAATATTTTCTCTCTCTTGGCATTTTGTTAACGCAGAATTAGTATGCGTTAACAAGGGTAGATATATTTGAGTGTGAAATTATATTTTTGGGCAAAATTACTTGTAATATTATAGAATTAAGTGCAGTAGCGCACTAATCAATATAATAATCACCAACAATTTTCAGAACACATGTAGCGTAGACTGGATATTTCTGTCCCAAACCGAAGAGGTTTGAGACCGAAATATCCGCGTTGCGTTCCTTGTAATATATTATTAAATAGGATACGGGCTCACCATAGCCCGTGCTACTTGGAACTTCTTGTTCCAGGTAGCGACGACAACAACAACAACGATCTTTAACAACAACAACATTAAATAGGTGCCGGAATTTTGTTGACAAACTATTCCGAAAATATATAACAATTTTTTTTACTATTTCTGGTAAGTAATGGAACATGTTTCAAGGACATTCTCACGAAGATTAATTGTTTACAACCAATGAAGGATATATATATAATAAATAAAATTTATTTATCCTAAATATATTATTACGGAAAAATGCCATCCTCGTTATCCTGTAAAGGGCAAACCAGGATATTCTTTTGTTGTTTACAGAGGAACCAAATCTTTTACTTACAGTTTCCAGCAGAATCAAGGTAATCTTTGCGGTTTAGACAGGAACCAGACGATGCTTTACTGTTTAGACAGAAATCAGGCGATTCACTGTCATTTAGACAGGAACCATACCATTCTTTGGCATTTAAACAGAAACCAGGCGATTTTTAACCATTTAGACAGGAACCAGGCGATTCTTTGCCATTTAAACAGGAACCAAGTGAATCTTTGGCATTTAGACAAAAACCAGAATTTTCTTTGTTTATAACAAAGAATTCATTGTTATAAACAACTCTGCTTTCTAAATATTATATTGTAATACGTAGTTATAATTGGTACTCACGATTCGATAGGTAGCGATCAGCTGTCGGGATTGAGGGCCCCTTTCGACAAGTGGTTTGGTCGACAACGTCAAAATTGGTATGGTTTAAGTGTCAGGACAGATTGGCAGAACAGCGGGAGCCAGCGGTAGACACACCAGCATGAAGCACCAACAACCTGGTGGATCATAACAGACGGTGGGGTCTGTTAGCTCAGTCCCACAGACTCTCCATCCCCTTGGTAACAAGGTGGTTATACAAATTCAATTTATTTTAGCCGTGCCAGTGATGGCGGATATAAACAAATCCACAAGGGCCGTGACGAGGATTCGAACCTGCGTCCAAGAGCATCCCAGACGCTGCCTTAATCGACTGAGCTACGACAAAATTCCATTGTGGATTTGTTCATTTGATGCATCACGCTGATTTCTGTGTGTAATGGCGGATATCTTTGTCTCAGTGTTCTCAAAATTGTTCAGTATTTTGGCAGTTTCGATGAGATGAGCCCTGTCATGTCTGGTTTGTAGTGTTGTTAGTCCTGTGGCCCTCAACCGTGTCTGGTGTGAGAGTCAACTTAGTTCTGGAATCATTTTTGTCGATCGGTGTTGCACTTTCTCCAAAGCAGTTATGTCTTTCTGAAGGTAAGGTCTCCATGCTTGGATCCAAAAGCCCAAGAACAGCAAACATTTTTATACAGTTGATAACTATCTTCTTTTTCCTTTTGCCCGAAACGCTATGTTTACTTTAAGTATTGCATAGCGTGCTTTAGGTATTGCTCGGCTTTAGGTATTGCATGTACTAGCTGTATCTATGATTCAATCAGAATGTTTGTAACTCTGCATCTATGTATGCACTTTTCCTAACTAAAATATTATTGTTATTATTATTATTTAAAGTCAAAGGTTCGCTGGAATATTCCTAGGGTTTGGTTAGCTTTTCTTACTGCAGCTTCCACTTGTGCAACTTTCAGTGGTTGATGACTTCAGCTGTTCATCAATCAGGTGTTGTTAATTTGGTTTATGACCTTTTGTTCTTAAGTTGCAGGGATCAAGAGTTATTCTTTGTCAATTATGTCGATTCTTCTTATTATTGTCTACGTAGTGATCACATTGCGTCTTTTCCTCTATTTTCTTGCTGTATGTTTAACGCCTCTAACCTCTCCTCGTAGCTCTTGTCTTTCAGTTCCGGAAGCCATTTTGTAGCGTGTCTTTGTATCCTTTCAGTTTATTGATGTGCTTCTCGTGATATAGGCACCATACAACTACTGCATATGCCAATTGTGGTCTCACAAAGTCAAGAATACATTCTTTAGTATTTCACCATCAATATAATTAAAATATTCTGAAGTTGGAAAGATCAGCATATGCTCCTTTCACAATGTTCTTTATGTGTTCCTCAGGTGACAATCTACTAGCCCAGAACCACCCCTAGATCTCTCTATTTNATATTGGGAAACATTTCTCAATTTCAGTCTCGATAGTGAATTTTATTGAGGTGACTTGATCATTAAGCTTCGCTACAAATTCGTTTATATTTACATTTGTAGGCCATAAATATAAAATATCATCTTGAGGTTATCTTGAGATGATTTCGGGCTTTAGTGTCCCCGCGGCCCGGTCCTCGACCGACCCTCCACCCCAGGAAGCAGCCCGTGACAGCTGACTAACACCCAGGTACCTATTTTACTGCTAAGTAACAGGGCATAGGGTGAAAGAAACTCTGCCCATTGTTTCTCGCCGGCGCCCGGGATCGAACCAGGGACCACAGGATCACAAGTCCAGTGTGCTGTCCGCTCGTCCGACCGGCTCCCTTGTCGTCATCATCAACATATCTAAACCATGGAATGATTCCAGGCGTAATTTTAAAACAAATTTCTTTTCGTACAACTCTACATACAAATTTGAAAGCCATGGCGATATAGGATTCCCCATTGTCATTACGAAAGTCTGTAAATAATACTCATCATTAAAAGTAAATTTACATTCTTTTATACAAACGAGTAAAAGTAAATTCACATTCTATTATTTTAGCTACAAATTCAGACGAATGGAGATATAAGGTGATAACACAATGGAAACACGAAACACTGTAAAATTTAGTTAATCTAGATTTAGGAAAGACTGGGTAAATGCTGGCTTGGAAATAAATTTTTAATTTGTGGAACAAATTGACTGGTAACATAATAGACGTGAGTCCACTTGATTGCTTGCTTAACTTACTGCTTGTAATGTATAACTTACATGCGTAAGTTAGACATTATATATATATATATATATATATATATATATATATATATATATATATATATATATATATATATATATATATAGGAATGAGTTTGGGTGGATATATACAGGAGCTGCCTCGAATGGGCCAATACGCCTTCTGCAGTCTCCTTAATTATTGTGTTTTTATGCTTCTTACTGCACTCATGGCAGCTGAAAACATGAATAATAATTTGATATATTCTTTATTTAATGAATTTCAGCTTTCTGTCGTGGAATGGAACGGGAAGATGTTGTGTTAATGTTATCTTCACTTACTGAGACCTAATTGGTCATATTAGTAGATGTAAGACTTTCAGTGATAGAGACAACCTCTCCGTGGCATCTTCCTGTCATAGGCATCATACTGTCATAGGCATCATACTGTCATAGGCATCATACTGTCATAGGCATCATACTGTCATAAGCATCATACTGTCGTAGGCATCATACTGTCATAGGCATCATACTGTCATAGACATCATACTGTCGTAGGCATTCATACTGTCATAGGCATCATACTGTCGTAGGCATCATACAGTCATAGGCATCATAGACATACTGTCATAGGCATCATACTGTCATAGGCATCATACTGTCGTAGGCATCATACAGTCATAGGCATCATAGGCATCTTCCTGTCATAGGCATCATACTGTCATAATCAGTATACCTCACAAGTTGCTGCTGCTGCCAGTGATATCATTCTCCCTAGTACACAACTAGAAGAAAGTTAGTAATGGTAACTTGAGTACGTTTACACGCGTGCTTAACACTGAACACGATAATATTCATATTACAGCAATGCTATTGCTAGCAAGAATGTTCAGTATGAACATCAACATTGGCCCGGGCATTGTTGCAGCAGTCTCATGCCCGTCCTAGTTGGGTCTGGGGAACGAAGCGAGTATCCCACCCGATACATACATGATGATTAACTTTGATTTATGAATCTTATGAATTTATAAATCATAACTATCATTTAGAGTTCCAGGACTCTGATGTATTGATGTATTCTCTGGCACTATATAATAAAAGGCGCTAATAGCGCCAGAATTGGCTGGGATCCCCACAGATGCTGGGAGTCCCAGAGATGCTGGGAGTCCCAGAGATGCTGCAAGTCCCAGAGATGCTGCAAGTCCCAGAGATGCTGCGAGTCCCAAAGATGCTGGGATTCCCAGAGATGTTGGGAGCCCCAGAGATGCTGGGAGTCCCAGAGATGCTGGGAGTCCCAGAGATGCTGGGAGTCCCAGAGATGCTGGGAGTCCCAGAGATGCTGTGAGCCTTAGATCAGATAAATCACAAGAGCACAATATCACCAATCAAGATGAAGATAAAATTGTTACATCAAAATGGCTGATAACCTTGTCGAAGAAATTTCGTGGGAAATTAAACATAAATGTTCGGATAAAAATGGTCATGAACTTTATTGATAATACCCCTGGACCTCTTAATATATGTAATTTCGTAAATATAATATTTAACAGTGGACAGCGGTGCTAAGTACAGGACATAAAATTGAATCTCACCTCACAACAGCAGTCAATCAGTCATGTATACACCAATCAGTCATGTATACACCAGTCATGTATACACCAGTCATGTATACACCGTGCTCTTAATGTTAAACACCTGCACACACACACCGGAACTTCTGTAATGATTAGAAAAGCTCTACAGAAACTATAAAGGAGGAGTTATACACTGACTTTGATAAGCTTAATCATGGTGATGATTCTTTTTTTATTATGCACCTCATACCCATCCCGTGGGCGGTGGTCGGATGGGTTACAGAGGCACATAATGGGTTCAGGAACTGAACCCCAGAGTTTATTTAGTTAAGCAAGTGACAATCTTGTGAAGCTAGTTACACAATTGTTAATGTTACATACACATGTACAGATATATAGTAATTTACACAAATACATATACATATCAATAATCTTTTTATATCATAAGTGATTCAACAAGAGGCTCACAACAGTCACTATACAAGGCACTTTACAGCTATGGTGAGTCACACAGTTACTAGTCTTGCTCCACACCCACCCAACTGGGCGGCAGCTTTACAGTCATATGCATGTATTACTTACAGTAAGCACATTTTGGATACTTCGCTAAGATTCCTGGCAGTACATCATAATGAATGAAGTACTTACACAGTTCTTGGACACCATTCATGGTGTTATCTCTGAATTCCGCAATTTTTTCACATTCCATAACATAATGACGCAAAGTATGCGAGTAGTTTTGCTGGCAGAGTTTACTTGTAGTCAAATCTACATCAGCAGATGTTACAAACTCCCAGAGGTACTTGTAGCCGAGCCTAAGCCTAGCAGTGGTAACATCTAGAAGTCTGCTAACATTATTGGATGACCCATAGACGTGCGATTCTTCCTGCATAATAGAATGATGATAGATGGAGCAACTGGTGTGAATTTCATTTTGCCTCAAGTCTACGAGATTTTGTTGATGTTCCTGGAATATTACTGCCCTCAGGCTGCCGATAGACAGTCCAAGATGGTAATTTTCTTATGAGCTCCTAATGGGCAAAAGTCTTGGCTAACTCATCAGTTCTATCATTCATTCGGAGACCAATATGGGAAGGAATCCACAGGAGACAAACTCTTGACTCCATCATTGATTATTTCACCATATCTGTGTCTAGCTTCAGAGACAAGCACGTCACAGTTATGCCTTAATCATGGGATATCGGAATTGTATGTTTTGTATATTTGAGTTCCATTCCATGGTAGACCACATTTGTATTAAACGTCTCGCTACTTATCTGCCTATTCCCGAAAACTGGCAAGCTTCTCCATAATCATAATCATATAGCTCTTCTAATGAACAAACTACTCAACAAAGTTTCCGACTATTTACTAGTTGACTTTCTACCCCACAAACTTCAGCCCTGACTTTCAATTTTCGGACAAAACTGGATGCTCTACGATACTAAGCAGTTTCCTTTGGAAACGGAAAGTATTCACCACGATAACTCACATGCCAAGTTGTGTTGCTGTACCTAGAGTCTTCCCAAACATTGGACAAAGTTGCTCACGCTAATATAATTGCTTAACAGAAGCGTATAATGTAGCTGCTAGGTCTATCTGTATGTATCTTAGCAAGTATATACAGTAGCTTTGGAATGGAGAGTAATGTCATCGCTGACATTAGAAAATGGGATAATAATAGGATCTGTTTTTTTCTCTCTCTCAATTATTTGCTGTTTTGATCCATGGCTGTCGTATAGATATTACACACACACACACACACACACACACACACACACACACACACACACACACACACACACACACACACACACACACACACAAGGCGGGATCCAGAGTCAATGCTCGATCCTGCAGACACATATAGGTGAGTACACACACATATATATATATATATATATATATATATATATATATATATATATATATATATATATACACGTCTTTTCGTATAAACTGAGACGCTTAAAAATTTAACTCTAGACTAAATTATCACATCACAAAATTTATGTAGTATGACATTTATTGAGATTTTCAGGTCTCTGATAGAATAATAAAAATTAAGGCTGATGCTTCTGAGAATATTTTACGGGCCTTTCTCTGCCTAGTTAACTTAGTTTAGGTTTGCTTAACACCGGACCTGAAAAATCTTAACACATTTCATACTATATAAATTTTTTGATTTTATAACCTGGGGCAAAGTTAAATTGTAAAGTGTCTCAGCTTATATAGTTGTGACCTGTGTAACTTGCGAAATACTGATCCTGGTAAGTAACCTACGAAATATTGACCCCTGGTAAGTAACCTACGAAATATTGACCCCTGGTAAATTCATTAGTGCATGGAGGGGTTGTTCCCGCCACACTCACAGTTTAGTGTATCAAAGTCAGCATTTCGCAGCTTCAGTAGTTCATAATCACGCCAAGCTGAGGCGCCATTAAGCTGATTACCTACCACTTACACCAGATGTCAAATGACCATAATTCGCTCAGTATGATGTTTGCGCTGACTTTCAGGTCTCTGATAGCTTCTGAAACGTTGAAAATGTGCCGTTTGAGGATAATATATAATCCAAATGGTTTTAAGAATATTTTGCAAGACTCTCTCTACTTAGTAGTCTATGCTCGTGATCGCGATAATTCGAGGTAAGTGATTTAACAACGACACTGTAACATTTGTTAGGATTGAAAACGAGGTTTTAATTTAGCGTTATATCTTTCAGAAGAAAGATATAACGGAAGAAGAAAGAAATTGGAAGAAATATCTTTCAGATATTGATAAGAAATATCTTTCAGATATTGATAAGAAATATCTTTCAGATATTTCTTCCAATTTCTCCATAGCACATTTGGGTGGAGTTGAATTGGGCCATCAGTATAAACAATAGTAGCCGTAGTGTTGCCTATTTAACAGTTAGCTGTTACGGATGTGAAATGTGTCATCAGTATATCAAGATAGCTACCATCAAAATAATAAACACATCTCTTGTTTAAGTCAACTTTCAGTGATCAATTTTATGTTTTACACTTAGCAGCTTCCTGGCAGATCTGGTTAGTAAAATATAAAGAGTTACTGCCCATTATTTTCAGCTTAACACATCTCTAACCCACTTGGTGCGTTCAGATACTTTTGGTGCTCAGATACTTTTGGAAGCAGGCGATGAGTCACAATAACGTGGCTAAAGTAAGTTGACCAGACCATACACTAGAAGGTGAAGGGACGACGGCGTTTCGGTCCGGCCTGGGCCATTCTCGCAATCGACTTGAGAATGGTCCAGGACGGACCGAAACGTCGTCGTCCCTTCACCTTCTAGTGTGTGGTCTGGTCAACAATCTATCACAGGAGTTACAGCGTGTAGGTGTTTAATATTAGAAGGAGGGTAATCATTACAGGGGTTACAGTATGCAGATGTTTAACACTATAGTCGAGATAAACACCTGTCTAACCTACAGCTGTAGTAAGGACACCTATCTAACCTACAGCTGTAGTAAGGACACCTATCTAACCTACAGCTGTAGTAAGGACACCTGTCTAACCTACAGCTGTAGTAAGGACACCTGTCTAACCTACAGCTGTAGTAAGGACACCTGTCTAACCTACAGCTGTAGTAAGGACACCTGTCTAACCTACAGCTGTAGTAAGGACACCTGTCTAACCTACAGCTGTAGTAAGGACACCTGTCTAACCTACAGCTGTAGTAAGGACACCTGTCTAACCTACAGCTGTAGTAAGGACACCTATCTAACCTACAGCTGTAGTAAGGACACCTATCTAACCTACAGCTGTAGTAAGGACACCTGTCTAACCTACAGCTGTAGTAAGGACACCTGTCTAACCTACAGCTGTAGTAAGGACACCTGTCTAACCTACAGCTGTAGTAAGGACACCTGTCTAACCTACAGCTGTAGTAAGGACACCTATCTAACCTACAGCTGTAGTAAGGACACCTGTCTAACCTACAGCTGTAGTAAGGACACCTGTCTAACCTACAGCTGTAGTAAGGACACCTATCTAACCACAGCTGTAGTAAGGACACCTGTCTAATCTACAGCTGTAGTAAGGACACCTGTCTAACCAACAGCTGTAGAATGATCAGGCTCAATCTCATCTGTCTTCAACATAACTCTGGTGTACAGTGCATTTAATAATTATCTTTGAACCCGTCACATTAATCGAAAGATCCAGAAGTATCATCAAATGTCGTTCGTAGTTGTTTTGCTCCATTGGTCACATTTGTACCTAATAATGCCTACTCAGTTATGCTGGAATAGCTTCCAGTTTCTGTTGATGTAACAACGTGTTCTTTCTATTCTATAATTGTCTTAATTGTTGATATTGAGCTCCAGGGCTTTTGTCTGCTTTTTGGTAGTTTTTTGATCACTGAGGCACTCAGCTATCTCTATGGCACCCAGTCTGAAGGTAGATTATTTAATAGCTTTGTGGCAGTTCAGTATTCATTGTTTTATGAAGATGCTGTATATATTCTCTGAACTAATTTTGTAAATGATGTTAATCTTATCTAATGCTGTACATGTTGTCTATCTTATTTAATGCTGTATATGTTGTCTATCTTATTTAATGCTGTATATGTTGTCTATCTTATATAATGCTGTATATGTTGTCTATCTTATATAATGCTGTATATGTTGTCTATCTTATATAATGCTGTATATGTTGTCTATCTTATATAATGCTGTATATGTTGTCTATCTTATATAATGCTGTATATGTTGTCTATCTTATCTAATGCTGTACATGTTGTCTATCTTATCTAATGCTGTACATGTTATCTATCTTAGCTAATGCTTGGGTTTATATGCTACTTAAATGTGATAATTCATTGTGTCGGAGGGACAGGCAGCCAATGTATATGTACATGTTAGGCTTATATAGAGGTCCTCCCAAGGGTGAAACTAGTGACCACCCCCCCTCCCCCCCCTCCCCAGGAGGCAACCCACACAACGCTAACTTAACTCCCGGGTACCTATTGAGTGCTGGGTGAACAGGGTCATTAGGTGATAGGAAGTTCGCCCAACCCTTTCTCTCCAACCCGAGATTCGAACCCTGGATTCCGGATTGTGAGTCGGGAAATCTACTTCCAGGACCCCGGTAGGCTAGTACGACACACAACTAGTCGCTAACCTAATAACATAAGTTGTTTGGACCTGTCGTCCAAGGTGGTTGGGGCACCATTCCTTTCCCTTCGTCCCATCCCTAATCCTTATCCTGACCCCCTTCCTTGTGGTATATAGTCTTAATGGCTTGGCGCTTTCCCCCCCTTGATAATTAAAAAATTGGGCGTGTCGGCTCTTGATGACTTTACTGGTCAAAAAAAATAATTAGATTATTTGTCGTTATTATTTATCGACACATGTTTAACAATCAGCATTTAATATTATATATAATCCACATTTAAATAACAAACAATTAACATTTAATATTGTAAATATACTCTCAACATTTAACATTCCAAACTATCAACATTTAATGTAGCAAGCAATAAACATTTGATATATATATACAAATGAATATAACCGTTTGATATAGCAACTCAACATTTAATATGGCAAACAATAAACATTTGGTATATACAAATGAATATAACCATTTGATATAACAACTCAACATTTAATATGGCAAACAATAAACATTTGCTAGAGCAAACTGTCCCTCCAAGAGGGAGCGTAGTGGAATAAAAATTCCGGCTGGCGTGTCTGCCATTTTGTTTGGGGGAGCGGCGCCGGCCCGGGGCCTAGCTGATGGCTTCAGCCTCCCTCCACCTGCACGGTGCTGGCCTGGCGGTGCTTGCTTCGGCTCTTGGGCCCCGCCTCTCAAGCCTAAGTCGCCTCAGGGGGCTAGCTGAAGCTCGGAGCTTCAGGCTGTTGTGGTAGGGCTTGATGGGTGGGTTTGTGGTGGGTTGTGGTTGTGGTGGTGGGTATGGTTGGTCTGGTGGGGCTGTGGTGGGGGTATGGTTGACCTAGTGGTGGTGTGGGGGGGTGTGGTTGATCTGGTGGTGGTGTGGGGGGTGTGGTTTATCTGGTGGTGGTGTGGGGGGGTGGGTTGACCTGGTGGTGATGTGGTGGGGCTGTGGTTGATCTGGTGATGGTGTGGTGGGGTGTGGTTGGCCTGGTGGTGGTGTGGGGGGTGTGGTTGATCTGGTGGTGGTGTGATGGGGGGTGGTTTGATCTGGTGGTGGTGTGGGGGGGGGTGTGGTATACCTGGTGGTGGTGTGATGGGGGGTGTGGTTGACCTGGTGGTGGTGTGATGGGGGATGTGGTTGACCTGGTGGTGGTGTGATGGGGGATGTGGTTGACCTGGTGGTGATGTGGTGGGGCTGTGGTTGATCTGGTGATGGTGTGGGGGGGTGTGGTTGATCTGGTGGTGGTGTGGTGGGGTGTGGTTGACCTGGTGGTGGTGTGATGGGGGTGTGGTATACCTGGTGGTGGTGTGGTGGGAGGTATGTTTGACCTGGTGGTGGGGTGGTGGGGGTATGGTTGACCTAGTGGCGGTGTGGTGGTGTGGTGGGGTTGTGGTTGACCTGGTGGTGGTGGTGATGTAATGGTAGTGATGGTGCTGGTGGCGGTGGTATAGGTGGTTATAAAAGCCATGATTGTGGTAATGATTGTATCTTTTGTTGTGGTAATTGTGGTGGCAGATGAAGCTGCTGGTTGTAGGAGCGGGAGTCGTGTTGCTGGTGATTGTATTTGTGGCGAATGTTAAAAGATTTACCAAGTTAGCTTTTAGTAAAGTAGATCCAGCTAACAATAAACTTATTCTTAATGAAGCAAAACTAAGTAATCTCATTAATTCACATAAATACAGACGACCCCTTGGGATGTCCAGCGTAGGGAGAACCCCGCCCACAGCTCCCACAAGTCTTGAGTATTCTCGAGAAGTCTTGAAATAATATTGGGCATTGTCCTGGAACTTGAACAACCCTTGACAGCATAATCACAACGTCATCTAACGACGGATGCCAAGTGAGGCGCTCTGCCAGATATATAAAGGAAAACGCATAGGATCTTCTTTAGAATATTGTATACAAGACCCTGATAAAGAATTCAGGAGTCATCTGAAAATTGTTTTTAATACACTTAAACATGAATTGGGTCTTTCATTCACCTTCATTTTAGCATTACGGCATCGTAGTAAGTTTCTCAATAGTAATATTGTAACTAGAAAATAACGTTGATGGATAACATATTACAAATAAAATAACAATTCTATGAGAACAGTCNTTTGTGTGCTTAGTGTCGTTGTTTGTGTGCTTAGTGTCGTTGTTTGTGTGCTTAGTGTCGTTGTTTGTGGGCTTAGTGTCGTTGTTTGTGGGTTAGTGTCGTTGTTTGTGTGCTTAGTGTCGTTGTTTGTGGGTTTAGTGTCGTTGTTTGTGGGCTTAGTGTCGTTGTTTGTGGGCTTAGTGTCGTTGTTTGTGGGTTTAGTTTCGTTGTTTGTGTGCTTAGTGTCGTTGTTCCTATGCTTAGTGTCATTGTTTAAATAAAAATTTAAGTTCTGGATTGTATAATTAGATAGCTTCATAACTGCTAAGTTGTCATAAATACAAGGTTATGTAAATGATCGTGTTTATAAATCTTAATCTTATATATTTCCGTGTTAATTCACGAAAGCGCTCGAATTTATTCGTTTTCTCTCCTAAATAAATACACACAGACACGCACAACGATAGTGAACATACACAGACTCCATACACATTTTAAATGTGTATATGGCAGATCCCAATAGGTTCTGGAACTTTTATACACAGGTCTGATTAAGGGAGTGACTGACGGGACCCAAGAACTGTAGCTCATCCATCTAGGTGTGCACGACGTCCTCCCCCTTCTCCTACATTCCTCAATACATTGTCTCGTTCTCAGCCATCTTTGGCCTCCTCAGGCGGCTCCTGGGCCCCCACTCTTCCTCCTCCTCTTCCTCCTCGTCACCCAACACCTTCCTGCAGGTCTGTGAGATGCAGCAGCAGGGGTAATATATTGTCATGATGTCGGGCCATGCTTCTCACCCCACCACATCAACCACCACACTAAATCACTCATCCAAACCTCTTGCCAAGATTACAAGCTGTAAATATTGAGAATATGGCTACTCATACACGCACACACACACACACACCACACACACACACACACACACACACACACACACCACACACACACACACACACACACACACACACACACACATATATATACACACACACACACCACGTTACAGTTGAGAGGCGGGAACCAAAGAGCCAAAACTCAACCCCGGCAAGCACAATTAGTGAGTATAATTAGGTGAGTACACATATATATATATATATATATATTATATATATATATATATATATATATATATATATCAATAATTGAAAAAAATATATACCTGTTTAGGTTAGCCTGTGTGGTAAGCAGGTTATATCATCTGTAATAGCCAATTTTTACTAAAGCAGCTGCCAATAAATTATTGAGGTACTTCGTTTTTAAATAAGCAAATTATAAATTGATCCAAAATATACAATTCATAATCAATATTAATATTTATTGAAATTATAATTTGTGAGCAGATTTGATAATGTTGGTTTCCAAAACAGGCCTTATAATTGGTAGTTGGAGAAGAACAGTTCCATTATGGGTGAAATCTTTCAGGCGAATGAGCAAAGCATTAGAAATTTGGTCACTGGGAGAAGACTATTTCTGTTGAGAAAATGTTTGAGTTAAAAGTGATGAGATTATCCTAGATAATGAGTATCTCATGTTGCATTGTATTTGTAAATAATACAGTTATCAGAAGGCTATTTCGAACTAAGATATATTTAGTTCTCGTAATAAAATATTACATTTAAGTTAAATTAACAAAGAATTAACGATGTTTCACACTCAGAACATTTGGTAAACAACAAATTCTTAGGTGAGTTTTCATGCTATTTTATTGTATTTTTTATTTTTTGCTCTTTACTGTGAAACAAAGCTCACATACGATTAAATGATTATCCTTTATCCAAAAGCTCTTAGAAATAAAGCTATTGTGTTTGCATTCATGTGCCCAACGCAAGAATGCTCACGTGACACTTTTGCTAAGATTTCAATATGCATTCAGTTTGGGACCAAAATCTTCTCTTTGAATTAAGAAATCTTGAAATGGGAAACATTTAGCTTTTAAGTATTTTACAATTAACAAACACTAGTATCACTAGTTCTTGTATCTTCTGAGTTCAGACTTAATGGCAAATTGCATAAAATGTCGTCATCATACCTGAATTTTGTAATGATTTCAGGATATAGTTTTCATTAAATAAACTAAAACGTCCATATTCAAATTTGAAAAATAGTGGAGATGGCAGATTTTTTCTTGTCATTCACAATGACGGAAAATAATGCTCATTGTTAAAACTAAATTTGTGTTACAAGATGATTACAAAGTAATTCATGATTTATCAATTCATGAGTAAGGTAACTAAGAGTGTCATATACAGGTAGTTCAGTAAGTGAACAAACAAAATCTCATCAATAAAACATCCGGATTGATGAGAATCTGATAGTTAATAATAGATTAATCAGGATGTTTAACTGGTCAATTTTGTGCTTCCATTCTTGTAGATATAAAACATATATATATATATATATATATATATATATATATATATATATATATATATATATTATATATATATGTATATATATAAACACGTAAATACATTAGATTAAGAATTACAAACACGATCGCTTACATAACTGTATTAGCACAACTTACCAATTATGGAACTATGTAAATTGTACAATGCTAGACATCAGTTCATTTAAATTATCTATTTTCAATACATAAAGTTGGATATATTTCTTTGAATAACAGATTTACTTTTTAATTGTTTTACATGAACTAATGCAGTCACGTGGATGGTATTAATATCTTACGTGAAGAAACCAATGCTATATGGGTATATCCTTATGCTATATATGCTATATGTCCTTATGCTATATTTATTTATTTTATGGTCTATTGAATTGTCTATTGGACAGCCAGCACCTATGGATGTGAAGTGTGTCGGCAGTACATTGTAAATATGTCCCACATTAATTTATTACAAGTTTTGCAAGGGATTTTGACAACTTTCATGGCTTTTCAAAATTGTTGATGTGACGACTTATATTGAATTTTGTAACTAGCTCATCAAGATTGTAACTTGCTTAGCTAAATGAATTGTGGGGCTCAGTCCCTGAGCCCATTATGTGCCTCTGTAACCCTTTCCACTACCGCCCACGGGATGGGTATGGGGTGCATAATAAATGAACTAAACTAAAAAAAACTTTTCAAAATACAAAAATGTTTGTTCTTAGAGGCGTTTTTAATTGGTATTGTTAGTTACGTTGTTAAGATTCCTGAATGCTTCATTGATATTAAACATTTATTTAGGAAATTCATAAAAGTTTTCAGGAAGGGCAGAATTAGTGAGTTCTTTGTTTTGTATTCTAAATTTTTTAAAGTAAAGAAAGTATTTCGAGCATTTTGACAAGATTATTCAAACAAGGTCTTAGGGTAATTTAATTTGAAGACTATATATATATATATATATATATATATATATATATATATATATATATATATATATATATATTATATAAATATGTCATACTTAGTAGCCAGAACGCACTTCTAGGCCTACTGTGCAAGGCTCGATTTGCCTAATATAAATAATAATTTATAATAAATTATTATTTATAATAAATTATCATAATGTAAATTATCAATTTTATAACAAATTATCAATTTTATAATAAATTATCAATTGTAATTATAATTGGTTTTATAATAAATTATCAATTGTATTTTCTGATTTTTGTCTGTAGGGATGACGTTCCTATCAACAATATCTTTCAGGACCCTTTCCTCCGTTTTATGAAAGATATATTATATTATTTTATACCAAAAAAACGGCCAATCTACTCATGAAAAACTCGCCAGACACCAAGCAGAACGCTTTGAAGGAGACCAACGTCGTCTATGCCTTTAAATGCCCACTTGGGGACTGTAAGCCCCAAAGAACTCAGTATATAGGCAAGACAACACGTCCTTTCTAGGTGACTAACAATGCATAAGGAACAGGGAGCCATCAAGGAACACATAATCTCTTCTCACAACCAGACCATAACCAGAGAAATCTTAACAAACAACACAGAAATCATCGATAGGTACGGCGGTAGCAGGCGGCTTAACATCAGCGAGGCACTACACATCAAAAAGTCAACACCAGCAATCAACAGCCAATTAATGCACAATTATATTCTACCCACTTCAAGACCCCGAACCAATATGAAGCAGCAAGAGGTAGTATGGGCCAATAGGCCTTCCGCAGTTACTTCCATTCATATGTTCACTTATCCAGTTTATACCCATTGTTTCGTGTTCTGTCTTGTGTTTGTCACCTCACCCAAAACTTTTGTACCATATCACCTCATCCAATAGAGTATAAGTACGAAGAATTTGTGTGTAAATTAAGTCTTTGAAAATGTAATACGAATTACGAAACGCGTTTAGGTGTCAGACAATTAAAAAATGAATTTCGGAGAATTGTTATTTTTATTACCACCGACAGTGAAGAAAAGCATAAGAAATATTGAGAAGATTCGTGTTAGAATTATTAATCTTATCTTTTCGGTCATTATATATATATATATATATATATATATATATATATATATATAATATATATATATATATATATATATATATATATATATATATATATATATATATATATATATATATATATATATGTCGTACCTAGTAGCCAGAACGCACTTGTCAGCCTACTATGCAAGGCCCGATTTGCCTAATAGGCCAAGTTTTCATGAATTAATTGTTTTTCGACTACCTAACCTACCTAACCTTACCTAACCTAACTTTTTCGGCTACCTAATTTAACCTAACCTATAAAGATAGGTTAGGTTAGGTTAGGTAGGGTTGGTTAGGTTCGGTCATATATCTACGTTAATTTTAACTCCAATGAAAAAAAATTGACCTCATACATAATGAAATGGGTAGCTTTATCTTTTCATAAGAAAAAAATTTGAGAAAATTAATTAATTCAGGAAAACTTGGCTTATTAGGCAAATCGGGGCTTGCATAGTAGGCCAAAAAGTGAGTTCTGGCTACTAGGTACGACATATATATATATAAATATATATATATATATATATATATATATATATATATATATATAAATATATATATATATATATATATATGACAGTGTCAGATCACGGAGGAAATTGAAACAGGAATTTCCTTAAGCACTTTCGTATATTAATACATCTTCAGAAGGAGTCAAATATTAATATACGAAAGTACTTAAGGAAATTCCTGTTTCAATTTTCCTCCGTGATCTGACACTGTCATATATATATATATATATATATATATATATATATATATATATATATATATATATATATATATATATAATATATATATATATATATATATATATATATATATATATCGTACCTACTAGCCAGAACGCACTTCTTGGTCTACTATGCAAGGCCCGACTTGCCTAATAGGCCGAGTGATTTTCTTTATTTTCAATAAATTGTTTCCAGTTAGTTTATTTGAATTATTATTATTATATTAAGAACATAAATTATTGACTTAGTTGCGTTAGTTTTGGTTAGGTTAAGATAGGTTAGGTTAGGTAGGGTTGGTTAGGTTCGGTCATATATCTACGTTAGTTTTAACTCAAATTTTAAAAAATTAACTTATAAATAATGAAATGGATAGTTTTATCATTTCATAAGAAAAAATCAGAAAATATATAAATTCAGGAAAACTTGGCTAATTAGGCAAATCGAGCCTTGCATGGTAGGCCGAGTAGTGCGTTCTGGCTACTAGGTACACACACACACACACACACATATATATATATATATATATATATATATATATATATATATATATATATATATATATATATGTATGTATGTATGTATGTATGTATATATATATAAACACGTAAATTGATTAAATTTAGAATTATAAAAACGAGGACTGTTTCTAACTAACAGTTTTCCAACAGTATTTTCGTTATTAAACAATACATATAAATCAAAAAGTTTCGAGGACTTGACAATATTTTCGAACCCCAGAAAAATATGGTAAACATAACACATTTTTGGGTGAATTTTCTCACTGCATATATTATTATAATAGGTACAACGTGCTTTGCCGAGGCAAAACTTCCAAAAAAGTGGATAACAAACTTTGAGACCAATAGAATCTTTTAAAACTCAGCATCTAAGAATTCTGGACTAACAGCCCGAAAAGATCTGAGATACATAGAGGGAAAAATTTATTGTTTCAAATTGTATCTTTGCCCTGAGAAATTGTTAATATAAGATAAATTATTCGTAGGCTTTCTGTAAACAGTAAACTTTGATGAAAAATCATCCCTATGAATAAGCATATCTAATATTGGGAAACATTTCTCAATTTCAGTCTCGATAGTGAATTTTATTGAGGTGACTTGATCATTAAGCTTCGCTACAAATTCGTTTATATTTACATTTGTAGGCCATAAACATAAAAATATCATCTTGAGGTTATCTTGAGACGATTTCGGGCTTTAGTGTCCCCGCGGCCCGGTCCTCGACCAGGCCTCCACCCCCAGGAAGCAGCCCGTGACAGCTGACTAACACCCAGGTACCTATTTTACTGCTAGGTAACAAGGGCATAGGGTGAAAGAAACTCTGCCCATTGTTTCTCTCCGGCGCCCGGGATCGAACCTAGGACCACAGGATCACAAGTCCAGTGTGCTGTCCGCTCGTCCGACCGGCTCCCTTGTCGTCATCATCAACATATCTAAACCATGGAATGATTCCAGGCGTAATTTTTAAAACAAATTTCTTTTCGTACAACTCTACATACAAATTTGAAAGCCATGGCGATATAGGATTCCCCATTGTCATTACGAAAGTCTGTAAATAATACTCATCATTAAAAGTAAATTTACATTCTTTTATACAAACGAGTAAAAGTAAATTTCACATTCTATTATTTTAGCTACAAATTCAGACGAATGGAGATATAAGGTGATAACACAATGGAAACACGAAACACTGTAAAATTTAGTTAATCTAGATTTAGGAAAGACTGGGTAAATGCTGGCTTGGAAATAAATTTTTAATTTGTGGAACAAATTGACTGGTAACATAATAGACGTGGGTCCACTTGATTGCTTGCTTAACTTACTGCTTGTAATGTATAACTTACATGCGTAAGTTAGACATTATATATATATTATATATATATATATATATATATATATATATATATATATATATATATAGGAATGAGTTTGGGTGGATATATACAGGAGCTGCCTCGAATGGGCCAATACGCCTTCTGCAGTCTCCTTAATTATTGTGTTTTTATGCTTCTTACTGCACTCATGGCAGCTGAAAACATGAATAATAATTTGATATATTCTTTATTTAATATGAATTTCAGCTTTCTGTCGTGGAATGGAACGGGAAGATGTTGTGTTAATGTTATCTTCACTTACTGAGACCTAATTGGTCATATTAGTAGATGTAAGACTTTCAGTGATAGTGACAACCTCTCCGTGGCATCTTCCTGTCGTAGGCATCATAGGCATCATACTGTCATAGGCATCATAGGCATCATACTGTCATAGGCATCATACTGTCGTAGGCATCATACTGTCGTAGGCATCATACTGTCGTAGGCATCATACTGTCGTAGGCATCATACTGTCATAATCAGTATACCTCACAAGTTGCTGCTGCTGCCAGTGATATCATTCTCCCTAGTACACAACTAGAAGAAAGTTACTAATGGTAACTTGAGTATGTTTACACGCGTGCTTAACACTGAACACGATAATATTCATATTACAGCAATGCTATTGCTAGCAAGAATGTTCAGTACGAACATCAACATTGGCCCTGGCATTGTTGCAGCAGTCTCATGCCCGTCCTAGTTGGGTGTGGGGAACGAAGCGAGTATCTACCCGATACATACATGATGAGTTAACTATGATTTATGAATCTTATGAATTTATAAATCATAACTATCATTTAGAGTTCCAGGACTCTGATGTATTGATGTATTCTCTGGCACCATATAATAAAAGGCGCTAATAGCGCCAGAATTGGCTGGGATCCCCACAGATGCTGGGAGTCCCAGAGATGCTGGGAGTCCCAGAGATGCTGCAAGTCCCAGAGATGCTGCAAGTCCCAGAGATGCTGCGAGTCCCAAAGATGCTGGGATTCCCAGAGATGTTGGGAGCCCCAGAGATGCTGGGAGTCCCAGAGATTCTGGGAGTCCCAGAGATGCTGGGAGTCCCAGAGATGCTGTGAGCCTTAGATCAGATAAATCACAAGAGCGCAATATCACCAATCAAGATGAAGATAAAATTGTTACATCAAAATGGCTGATAACCTTGTCGAAGAAATTTCGTGGGAAATTAAACATAAATGTTCGGATAAAAATGGTCATGAACTTTATTGATAATACCCCTGGACCTCTTAATATATGTAATTTCGTAAATATAATATTTAACAGTGGACAGCGGTGCTAAGTACAGGACATAAAATTGAATCTCACCTCACAACAGCAGTCAATCAGTCATGTATACACCAATCAGTCATGTATACATCAGTCATGTATACACCAGTCAGTCATGTATACACCAGTCAGTCATGTATACACCAGTCATGTATACACCGTGCTCTTAATGTTAAACACCTGCACACACACACCGGAACTTATGTAATGATTAGAAAAGCTCCACAGAAACTAAAAAGGAGGAGTTATACACTGACTTTGATAAGCTTAATCATGGTGATGATTCTTTATTATGCACCCCATACCCATCCCGTGGGCGATGGTGGAATGGGTTACAGAGGTACATAATGGGTTCAGGAACTGAATCCCAGAGTTTATTTAGTTAAGCAAGTGACAATCTTGTGAAGCTAGTTACAC
>WNGS01163947.1:5833557-5854971 GCA_020271785.1 Procambarus virginalis
ATAAGAAATATCTTTCAGATATTGATAAGAATATCTTTCAGATATTGATAAGAAATATCTTTCAGATATTGATAAGAAATATCTTTCAGATATTGATAAGAAATATCTTTCAGATATTGATAAGAAATATCTTTCAGATATTTCTTCCAATTTCTCCATAGCACATTTGGTTGGAGTTGAATTGGGCCATCAGTATAAACAATAGTAGCCGTAGCCGTAGTAGCCGTAGCCGTAGCTACGTAGCCGTAGCCGTAGCCGTAGCCGTAGTAGCCTATTTAACAGTTAGCTGTTATGGATGTGAAATGTGTCATCAGTATATCAAGATAGCTACCATCAAAATAATAAACACATCTCTTTAAGTCAACTTTCAGTGATCAATTTTATGTTTTACACTTAGCAGCTTCCTGGCAGATCTGGTTAGTAAAATATAATGAGTTACTGCCCATTATTTTCAGCTTAACACATCTCTAACCCACTTGGTGCGCTCAGATACTTTTGGTGCTCAGATACTTTTGGTGCTCAGATACTTTTGGTGCTCAGATACTTTTGGTGCTCAGATACTTTTGGTGCTCAGATACTTTTGGAAGCAGGCGATGAGTCACAATAACGTGGCTAAAGTAAGTTGACCAGACCACACACTAGAAGGTGAAGGGACGACGGCGTTTCGGTCCGGCCTGGGCCATTCTCACAATCGACTTGAGAATGGTCCAGGACGGACCGAAACGTCGTCGTCCCTTCACCTTCTAGTGTGTGGTCTGGTCAACAATCTATCACAGGAGTTACAGCGTGTAGGTGTTTAATATTAGAAGGAGGGTAATCATTACAGGGTTACAGTATGCAGATGTTTAACACTATAGTCGAGATAAACACCTGTCTAACCTACAGCTGTAGTAAGGACACCTGTCTAACCTACAGCTGTAGTAAGGACACCTGTCTAACCTACAGCTGTAGTAATGACACCTGTCTAACCTACAGCTGTAGTAAGGTCACCTGTCTAACCTACAGCTGTAGTAAGGTCACCTGTCTAACCTACAGCTGTAGTAAGGACACCTGTCTAACCTACAGCTGTAGTAAGGTCACCTGTCTAACCTACAGCTGTAGTAAGGACACCTGTCTAACCTACAGCTGTAGTAAGGACACCTGTCTAACCTACAGCTGTAGTAAGGACACCTGTCTAACCTACAGCTGTAGTAAGGTCACCTGTCTAACCTACAGCTGTAGTAAGGTCACCTGTCTAACCTACAGCTGTAGTAAGGTCACCTGTCTAACCTACAGCTGTAGTAAGGACACCTGTCTAACCTACAGCTGTAGTAAGGACACCTGTCTAACCTACAGCTGTAGTAAGGTCACCTGTCTAACCTACAGCTGTAGTAAGGTCACCTGTCTAACCTACAGCTGTAGTAAGGTCACCTGTCTAACCTACAGCTGTAGTAAGGTCACCTGTCTAACCTACAGCTGTAGTAAGGTCACCTGTCTAACCTACAGCTGTAGTAAGGACACCTGTCTAACCTACAGCTGTAGTAAGGACACCTGTCTAACCTACAGCTGTAGTAAGGACACCTGTCTAACCTACAGCTGTAGTAAGGACACCTGTCTAACCTACAGCTGTAGTAAGGACACCTGTCTAACCTACAGCTGTAGTAAGGACACCTGTCTAACCTACAGCTGTAGTAAGGTCACCTGTCTAACCTACAGCTGTAGTAAGGACACCTGTCTAACCTACAGCTGTAGTAAGGACACCTGTCTAACCTACAGCTGTAGTAAGGACACCTGTCTAACCTACAGCTGTAGTAAGGACACCTGTCTAACCTACAGCTGTAGTAAGGACACCTGTCTAACCTACAGCTGTAGTAAGGACACCTGTCTAACCTACAGCTGTAGTAAGGACACCTGTCTAACCTACAGCTGTAGTAAGGACACCTGTCTAACCTACAGCTGTAGTAAGGACACCTGTCTAACCTACAGCTGTAGTAAGGTCACCTGTCTAACCTACAGCTGTAGTAAGGTCACCTGTCTAACCTACAGCTGTAGTAAGGACACCTGTCTAACCAACAGCTGTAGAATGATCAGGCTCAATCTCATCTGTCTTCAACATAACTCTGGTGTACAGTGCAATTAATAATTATCTTTGAACCCGTCACATTAATCGAAAGATCCAGAAGTATTATCAAATGTCATTCGAAGTCCCTTTGCTCCATTGGTCACATTTGTACCTAATAATGCCTACTCAGTTATGCTGGAATAGCTTCCAGTTTCTGTTGATGTAACAACGTGTTCTTTCTATTCTATAATTATCTTAATTGTTGATATTGAGCTCAGGGCTTTTGTCTGCTTTTTGGTAGTTTTTTTGATCACTGAGGCACTCAGCTATCTCTATGGCACCCAGTCTGAAGGTAGATTATTTAATAGCTTTGTGGCGTTCAGTATTCATGTTTTATGAAGATGCGGATATATTCTCTGAACTAATTTTGTAAATGATGTTAATCTTATCTAATGCTGTACATGTTGTCTNACAGTAATAACGAGAACAATTATATGGAAATACAGTAATAACGAGAACAATTATATGGAAATACAGTAATAACGAGAACAATTATATGGAAATACAGTAATAACGAGAACAATTATATGGAAATACAATAATAAGGAGAACAATTGATACAATAATACCCCAGCAACTAGAAATATAGGTATATGTGAAAGCACTAATGCCTTTATTCCTAGTTGAATTAAATACTATTTCCCATATAACTGTATTTTATCAATTCCTGTTACTATTTTGTACGTAGTGATCATATCATCTCTCTTTTTCTGCTGTCTTATAGTTTTGGCATATTTAACGCCTCTAACCTCTCCTCGTAGCTCTTGCCCTTCAGTTCACATATAGCAGATAGGTCTCAGCTTGCATATATTTCTCTTTTACATAATAGGTTATGACACTGGCTAAGCTGCCAAATTAATAATGCACAATGTTTCAAAAGAAAAAATGAAAACGATCAGTTAGTTCACTATATATATATATATATATATATATATATATATATATATATATATATATATATATATATATATATATATCCGGTTCTTGGATGACAGGATATCAAAGGTGACAGCTATACACCTTGTCGGAGTCCGCTTACCCTGTCGGTGGCTGTCCCCCCCCCCCCAACCACCACCAAACCCTGCCCTAAGCTGCTTGTCCAAGATCTTCTCAACATCACATCAGCATTCCCCTCTCTCTCTCTCCCCCCCCCCCATTGTTGACAGAGGAAATCATCGGCTAAGAATGTCCTCATCCTAAGCAGCCGTTGAAGCAAGTGGTCGTCGTGGCCGCCTCTATAGCGGTAGATAGGAAGGTAGGGTAGGTAGGTAGATAGGTAGATAGGGTAGGAAGGTAGATAGGTAGGTAGGGTCGGTAGGTAGGTAGTAGTTAGCCCGCATGCGTGCTTCAGAAAGACAAATGTTTGATCATTCTAGATCCGTTGTTAGGCTTCATTCCGTCATGCGCCTTTTTTTTAACTTAGGGACAGCGTTCATTGTTGTTATTGGGAGTAAGCGTAGCCTGGTGGGGTGAAAATAGTAAGAGTTAATTCATCTTTTAAAGAGAATGGTTGAGAAGAGTTGGTTGGGAAGTGTTAAGGGAAGCAATAGATAAAGTCTTGAGACATTGTTGAAAAGTCTTGGAAAGTGTTGATAAGAATTTAGAAATGTTGAGTAAATAGTGTTTGTGGGTAGCAGAAGGGAGTGTCTTGGGGCACGCATGGCTTAGTCGTTTGTGACATCGTTTGCCTTTGCTCACAATCGTAATTCATTTACGAATTCGAAAATCGTTATTCATTTACGAATTCGAAAATCTGTATTCATTTACGAATTCGGAAATCGTTATTCATTTACGAAATCGATAATCGGTATTCATTTACGAATTCGAAAATCGTAATTCATTTACGAATTCGAAAATTGTAGTTCATTTACGAAACCGAAAATCGTTATTCATTTCCGAATTCCAAAATTGTAATTCATTTACGAATTCGAAAATCGTTATTCATTTACGAAATCGAAAATCGTTATTCATTTACGAAATCGGAAATCGTTATTCATTTACGAAATCGAAAATCCGTATTCATTTACGAATTCGAAAATCGTAATTCATTTACGAATTCGAAAATCGCGATTCATTTCGATTTTTTACATTTCTGTTATCTAGTTTAATTTCGTTTGTATAAATTTGTATAATCTGCTATAATTTTTCGAAGGAATAAATATGTATAAATCAAGTTTAACTTCGTTTATACATATGTGCATAATCTAGGTTACTTTTAACAGTTGAGATTATATGCTTTTGTTATTATTAACTTCATGTAAGTGATTGTTAGCAACGGAGCGTCTAGCGACGGGAAAATGTTCAACTGTACCTAATTAATTTTATAATTGGGACGTTTCCAAAGTATAAAAAAGAAAATCTTGAAATATTACAGACTCCTCCCCATTAATAGGAACCAGATACGATAAATATGTATACATGAAATAAATCAATGGTTTTTAACCAAGGGAATGACTATCAAATAATGGACGTATGGGATTTTTCTCTCTGATCAGTTAAATATATAAAGGTGCTTAACTCTGTGAAATATGAGTACTCTGTATTATTGTATCTGAAATCAAAGTGGGAAGAAATCTACTTTATTTGTCAGATGACATGCGTGTATCATTGTCAGTTGCTGTACCTCGAATCCTATGTTTTGAATGGACTATACAACAGGAGAAATCTCACTAGTTGTAGGTAGCTTGTGCATATGGGACGGCGCTTTTCTGTAAATAAACATGATCACATCCTTATGATATTCTTTCAGCTGTTCTGTGCCTAGCTATCCCATATGTTAAATTAAATCAAGATATTTACATCTTTTGAAGTCATATTGATACTTAAAAGAACTGGTGGTGGTGGTGATAGTAATTTAGGGAGTCTAGGGGTTATGGGAAATATTGGATAGTCCTTAATGGTCTATAACCCCTAAATGATGAACCCCTATCATTTACTATACATGGTACCGACAAAAACACATCAGTATAGATATCAACGACCTTGGGTATACAACGAGAGGTGTATAGGGAGTTTAGTCTTGAATTGTGTTCAGGGCTTTTAGTTGGTCAGTTAACTAGTGTTGGCAACAATAACCTCCAGATGTTGATAGGTCTTAGCCCCTCCACCGCCTCCTTCGTCAAAATAGCAATGTTACGAATGTTCAATTATTGTGCTGCGTGTGTTACCCGTCTGTGAACTGTTAGTTACCCGTGTGTTACCCGTCTGTGAACTGTCAGTTACCCGTGTGTTACCCGTCTGTGAGTTCCGTAACGTAGCTGTCTGCAAATAACGGAACCAACATTTCCCCAAAAGAGCTGTGTATAAAGGTAGTGGTGTGAAGGGAAGCGTGTTTGTGAGAGTGCGGGCTGGCAGCCGCCTGGCATAGTGTGCCGTAGCCTAGCGCCCCTCTCCGACACACACTACTAAACACCTTACTATCGTTCATTCATGAAACTAAGTAAAAAAAAAATAAAAAAAAAACCAACTCAGGTAATCGGAATTTGACCTCCATGGGGGCAAACTCGCTTCGTAAATTTTAAATTAGCATGGTTGATAAATTTTGTGTGTGGGCAAGGGGTCCTAGACCCTCTGGAAAAAGGGAGGGCCCCCAACCCCCAGTGAAAGACACCCGTTTGCCCATGCCCCATCTCTTCCCCCCACCCCATAAAAAAAAGGTCTGCACATCGCTTTCACAGGCGGGGGCCCCGCCCCTACATGAAGGAATCTCCGCCTCCTGACCATTCCCTTCCCCCACTCAACCCCCCAACCCCTGTCCCCAACAGCAGGGGTGGGGGAGCCAGGCTCAGCTCTTTTCCCTAGACAAACAAAAGGGTGCGTGCGAAGATCTTCAAGTTCCATTCTCAATGGGAGAACCCGTCGCACATGACCGCAAGGGATGACTGCTGTGTACTGATGTATGTGTGTGTGTGTGTGTGTGTGTGTGTGTGGTGTGTGTGTGTGTGTGTGTGTGTGTGTGTGTGTGTGTGTGTATGTGTGTGTGTGTGTGTGTGTGTTATTCCAGTCCATTCTCTTGCTCACTACTCGAATATTAAACCAGCATTTCGTCACAATGTTCCCAGTTTCTACCTAATCATGTTTTCGGTATCTTGTACATCGCGATCATACCAACTCTTACTTTCCTTTCCTTCAGTGTTTGTATTTGTATCTGATTTTAGCTTATCTTCCCAGCTGTGTCACACTCCTTTCTGGTGTTAGTCTCTTGGCGAGTCTCAAGATCTCAATTGTCTTTGTTTCTCAGTTTTCTTAGTTGTCTTTGTTCATCCAAGACTGATCTGACAGAGACTGTATAGAGCTATATAAAGACGTTGGTGGTTAGGTTCCTTAAGGCTGTTTTTATATCTACTTGTACTCACCTATTTGTGCTTGCGGGGGTTGAGCTTTGGCTCTTTGGTCCCGCCTCTCAACTGTCAATCAATTGGTGTACAGGTTCCTGAGCCTACTGGGCTCTTATCATATCTACATTTGAAACTGTGTATGGAGTCAGCCTCCACCACATCACTGTCTAAAGCATTCCATTGTGTGTGTGTGTGTGTGTGTGTGTGTGTGTGTGTGTGTGTGTGTGTGTGTGTGTGTGTGTGTGTGTGTGTGTGTGTGTGTGTGTGTTCACCTATTTATACGTGCATATTTGTGTCTGCAGAATCGCACTTCAGCACTTGGACCCCGTTTTTCAGCCGCCAATCGTATTATACCTGGTTGATGGGGTACTGGGAGTTCTTCTACTCCCCAAGCCCGGCCTGAGGCCAGGCTTGACTTGTGAGAGTTTGGTCCACCAGGCTGTTGCTTGGAGCGGCCCGCAGGCCCACATACCCACCGCAGCCCGGTTGGTCCGGCACTCCTTGGAGGGAACAATGGAAATGACCCTTACATAAATTATTGTTAATCATATCTGGAGTTGTCTTAGACTACCTAATGGCGTAGGAATTATTTTCTCATATCTCTTTGGCTAATCTGTTTGTCGCTTCCACCCACGCAATCCATGTTCTTTTGATATTAACTGTGAATATTTCCTTAGTCCAGCCGGTCTATTGAGCGTTTTATGTCTATCGTGTTTAAGTTCACCTCTGTTCTTATATCGCTCCGTCCAACTCTTTCAAACTTTCTTTTAGGTCTTTTTCTTGAATTGTTTCATTGAGGTGGCACCCCCCCCCCCCCTCTTCATCCTGCTGGTTTCCTGTCCACTGTTTCCATTTTCATCACTTTACAATTGTTGATATTGAATTCTAGTAGCCATTCCTCGGACCAACTCTAAAGTCTGTCTAGGTCTTCTTGGCCCCAACCACTTGGGTTGGACGGTAGAGCGACGGTCTCGCTTCATGCAGGTCGGCGTTCAACCCCCTACCGTCCAAGTGGTTGGGCACCGTTCCTTTCCCTCCGTCCCATCCCAAATCCTTATCCTGACCCCTTCCCAGTGCTATATAGTCGTAATGGCTAGGCGCTTCCCCCTGATAATTCCCTTCCCCTAGGTCTTCTTGGAGTGTTCTACAATGTTCATCTCTCCCGACTCTTCTCATTAGTGTTGCATCATGTGCAAACATTGACTTGTTCAACTCTAACTTGTGATTAAGTCATTGATGAGGAATAGATTGGGTCTTTGGACTGTTCCTTGGGGGGGGAGGGGGGAGGCTAGTTACCCTATATCAGTTCAAGTTTTTCTCTCTCAAAATGATCATCTATTTCCTGTCTGTTATATATTATCTTGCCCATGTATATGTTCTTCGGTTTATTCTCGCCTGCTTTTTAAGTTTGCATTATAATATCTTTATTCGGAACTGTGTCTAAGACTTTTCATTGTCTAGAAATATGAAATCTTCGCATCGTTCTGTCCTTTCTTATTGTCGTCACTTTGACGGATAACGGTATTCAGTTTGTTTGGCATGATTTTCTTTCCGTAAGGCCGTTTTGATACTTTTTTTTTTACTAAATCTAATTCTGTCTAGATGCTTTTCTAGTCGTATGCTTAGTATTATTTCAAGTTTTTTCAGTGAATGTTTATCTGTGGTATAGGTCTGTTGTATAGTGCGTCCCTCCTGTGAACTCCTGTATATTGTACCACATTTGCTGTCTTCCAGCCATTGAACAACTCTCTCTCTTTTTGCAAGTGTATGTGTGTGTTTTTGCAATTAAATATCAATGCTGTAGGCATTCTGAGTGCCTGTGGTGCTGGTTTAAACACGTGTGGTGATATGTTGTCTGTTGCTACAACTTTCGCTTCCTTTAGTATCTCTAGTTACGTCATTATCTTCCTCTGCTGTGACCAATGATTGTTAGTCTTCTCTTGAGTTGTCGTCTTTATCATCACTGGTAGCTATTCCAGCACACACACCTCTCTATACCGTATTGATGCTGACATTTCGTTCCTTTCAGATTTCCTTGTTATTTTCTATGAACTCCTCCCCCTCTTGCTATGTTGTCTAGTCGCTCTATCATTCACTATCACTTCCTTCTGAAGCAGATGTGGAGCAGCTCCGATTTGTTCTTGGTCTGTATGCGATGTCATATTCAAAGTGTCGTTGTTCTGATACTCTTCTGGTGTTTTAAGTGTTAGTTTCTGTCTCTACTGCATCTGTTTTAGTTATTTTCCGTCTTCTGTTTTCTGTATTTTTTCCCCACTTTTGCTTTTTTCTATTTGCCTCCCTTCGCGGAGGCCTGTTAAACCATGGGTTTGTCTGTTAAACCATGTGTTTGTCTGTTAAACCATGGGTTTGTCTGTTAAACCATGGATTTGTCTGTTAAACCATGTGTTTGTCTGTTAAACCATGTGTTTGTCTGTTAAACCATGTGTTTGTCTGTTAAACCATGGTTTATCAGTCCATCGACTATTTATCTCCCTAGTGATGTTATGTATTTCTTCTTAGCCTCTGTTTGGCTCCACGGTGTCTTGGAGTGTCTAATTATCCACGTTTATCCTCCCTGTGCATTACCCAGATCCTCTCTTACTCCCAGGCAATTCCCTTTTCTGGGGACCTGTCGCCATTCCTTGCTCTCATAACTTCTTGTCGTTGTTCGTTCTATCATTCAAAGGTCAGGGGCCAGATTCACGAAGCAGTTACGCAAGCACTTACGGAAGCACTTACAAACCTGTACATCTTTGCTCAATCTTTGGCGGCTTTGTTTACAATTATTAAACAATTAATGAGCCCCGAAGCACCACGAGGCTGTTTATTGCAATGACAACAGTTGATTGGGAAGTTTTCTTGCTTGTAAACTGTTGAATAAATGTAATCAAAGCCGTCAAAGATTGAGGAAAGATGTACACGTTCGTAAGTGCTGGCGTAACTGCTTCGTGAATCTGGCCCCAGAACACAGTGGTCACTTGCTTCTGGTGAGATTTCTCAGTGTCCTTTTCCTTCCAGATGAAGATCAGGCCAAGTATTTAAGGTGCACCTGCTTCTGTTTTCTCTGTGATGTCTTAGTGGACTTTCTCATGATGTTGATTTTCATAACATTTGCTAAATTTGCAACTCGTGTTTTTCGCCCTGCTATGTGAGTTTGTTGATTCCTGGTGAATCTCATCATTCTGTGTATGATTGCTGCTGCTTCTTGCAGTGTATCTGTGTATGGTTTATTGGTGTATTTATATATCTGTCTGGGACCCGGTGATATTGTATGATTATCTGTTAATAGTATCTTCAAATTTCTAAAAATAAAATGTATCTACATGAAAACTTCCTCCCCCCCCTTCCTTTAACGTTTGTTTCCTTATTACCTGGTATATATATATGGAAATATTGTATTCTAGATCATCACAGTGTATTTGGTTCCACCACTACACCATCATTCACAGAGGCTTTCTTTTATCTCATATACTTTGTGTGAGTGTTTGAGCGTGTGTTGACCAGACCACACACTAGAAAGTGAAGGGACGACGACGACGACGTTTCGATCCGTCCTGGACCATTCTCAAGTCGATTGTGAAGTTCGACTTGAGAATGGTCCAGGACGGACCGAATCGTCGTCGTCCCTTCACTTTCTAGTGTGTGGTTTGGTCAACATATTTCAGCTATGTTTGAGTGTGTGTGTTTACCTATACTTTGTTATTGGCTATTTGGTACATTTTTCACTCTTATTGTGCCATAGGCACAATCAGAGAGCACTGTATAAACATCAGAGGTCCGCGGTTGTTCAACGTCCTCCCAGCGACTATAAGAAATATTGCCGGAACAACCGTGAACATCTTCAAGAGAAAACTGGACTGTTTTCTAAGAGAAGTTCCAGACCAGCCGGGCTGTGGTGGGTAAGTGGGCCTGCGGGCCGCTCCAAGCAACAGCCTGGTGGACCAAACTCTCACAAGTCAAGCCTGGCCTCGGGCCGGGCTTGGGGAGTAGAAGAACTCCCAGAACCCCATCAAGCAGGTATTAACCAGGTTCCCTTCTGTGCCAGCCGTACTGCTGATGGGCGGACCTTCCCGGCTCTCTATGACTCATTTCTAGGTTTCATTGTCCACCTGTGCACCCTTGTTCTATTTTCTACCGGGTGGAATAGCCTGTTCCTCTCCCATCTCGTCAATCCCTTTGAGATTTTGTAAGTTGTAATCATATCTCCTCTGGTTCTTCTCCTCTCTAACGGTGCCAGATTGAACGCTTTTAACCTGTTTTCATTGCTGAACTATTTTTTTCTTTGCCAGCATTCAGTGCTGAAAATCCTATATGGGTTCTCAGTCATGCGTGTGATGAGGTGTGGCCAGCTAGAAGCTCCCTCCGAATATTGCATAGTTAAATGAACAGAAAAAGTCTACTCTTTTCTCTTCCTATATTTGACGTAAAAATTGTGTATTAAGTTAAGTTGACCAGACCACACACTAGAAGGTGAAGGGACGACGACGTTTCGGTCCGTCCTGGACCATTCTCAAGTCGATTGTAAAGTTCGACTTGAGAATGGTCCAGGACGGACCGAAACGTCGTCGTCCCTTCACCTTCTAGTGTGTGGTCTGGTCAACATTATTCAACCACGTTATTGTGACTCCTCGCCTATATTAAGTTAGCTTTAACCACCTCTTCATGCAACGATTCAAAACCATTCCATTTGTTTAATTATCTTATACTAAAGAAATGTCTCTAGTTTACAGCTGAGGGCCTTCTTTCAAGTATTTCTTGCTTTGAACATTGACTCTTTGTCTGCCTTTTTGATTCCCCCTTAGAATCTTACATGTAGTCATCATGTCCTCTCTGATTCTTCGCTCCCTACAGTGTGGGTGAGATCCAGTTCCCTCAGTCTTTCCTCATTGCTCGGTCCCCTCAGCTCAGGAACGTTCTTTGTTGCATATTTGAATTTTTTTTTAGTCATATTTTGTGTCTTGTCGGTTGGGGTTCCATGCCGGGGCTGTATACTGCAAGGAAGGTCTCACATAAGTTGTATATAGCATTCGGAAGGCTCCTTTGTCCAAGTTCATGAGGTCTGTCCATACGCTTGTCAGTTTGGGATATGCTGCCGACAAGGTTCTGCTACTGTATGTCTCTGTATTTAGAAGTGGTATTTATGTATTTTCCATAATTTTCTCATTTGCCGATGCAGGAATGTGTCTGCGCCTCATACTCTACTGTTGTATGGGGCTACACTCTTGAACCTATCTTCATAACTCTGTATTTGTCTGGGCAAAAGTTCAGAGGAGCCATCGTTCAGACCACTGAAATGTATTTAGTATCATAGTTCTCCTTTGTTCTAATGTTTTTCGTTGGCTTTGCATCTTCAGCAAACAGTGTTGTTGTTGTTAAAGATTCGCTACCTGGAACAAAGTTCCAAGTAGCACGGGCTATGGTGAGCCCGTAGACGTGCAAACAGTGATATTAAGTAGCCACTTTCCTCATGGAAGTCGATAACGTATACTGGGAATTGGATAGGTCCTAGTACTGACCCTATGGTCAGTCCGGTATTTACTTCTCCTCTAATATCTCGCATCTCACTGCGAACCTTTGCTTCTTTCCTGAGAGATATTCATCTAATCAATTTATCTCGTTGTGCCTGCAAAACTAGCCTGCTTTTGTACCCTGGGTAGAAGTCACCATCTGCGGGAACGTTTTGAATTATATTGGATAATCATGGAAGATGCAGTCTTCCCACAAAAATCAATTGTAGTGAACGTTCTACGATCCAGTATAAGGTGAATAGTTACTTGCAGAACATAGTTATTAATAATGCTCGTATGTAGCTCGGTAGTCCTTGTCTGCTCTCGTTTTTGTATCTTGGCGTCACATTAGCAGTTTTTCAGCAGTCTGGCAGCTCACATTTTTCCACAAAGTAGTTGAATACTAGAGTAATGGGTGTACATAATGCTTCCTCTAACTCTTGTCAGTAACCACGGTGAGATATTGTCAGGGTCTGAGGCTTATATCACATCTTGTTGCCTTCTTTATGGCCTCACTTTCCCTTCAGTGAGTTGTAAATGTTGAGGCAGGTCTGCTTCCAACTTGATAACTTACTGAGGACTTTCATTCAGTGTGTGTGTGAGTAATTGCCTAAGTGTAGTTATAGGATGAGAGCTACGCTCGAGGTGTCCCGTCTTCCCAGCACTCTTTGTCATATAACGCTTTGAAACTACTGACGGTCTTGGCCTCCACCACCTTCTCCCCTAACTTGTTCCAACCGTCTACCACTCTGTTTGTGAAAGTGAATTTTCTTATATTTCTTCGGCATCTTTGTTTAGTTAGTTTACATCTATGACCTCTTGTTCTTGAAGTTCCAGGTCTCAGGAAATCTTCCCTGTCGATTTTATCAATTCCTGTTACTATTTTGTACGTAGTGATCATATCGCCTCTTTTTCTTCTGTCTTCTAGTTTTGGCATATTTAATGCCTCTAACCTCTCCTCGTAGCTCTTGCCCTTCAGTTCTGGGAGCCACTTAGTGGCATGTCTTTTGCACCTTTTCCAGTTTGTTGATGTGCTTCTTAAGATATGGGCACCACACAACCGCTGCATATTCTAGCTTTGGTCTAACAAAAGTCGTGAACAATTTCTTTAGTATATCGCCATCCATGTATTTAAAAGCAATTATGAAGTTAGAAAGCGTGACATAGGCTCCTCGCACAATATTCTTTATGTGGTCCTCAGGTGACAGTTTTCTATCTAGAACAACGCCTAGATCTCTTTCTTTGTCAGAATTCTGGAAAGATTTCTCACATAATTTATAGGTTGTGTGGGGTCTATGTTCTCCTATTCCATATTCCATAACATGGCATTTATTCACATTAAATTCCATTTGCCAAGTGGTGCTTCATATACTTATTTTGTCCAGGTCTTCTTGAAGGGCATGACAATCATCAAAGTTTCTTATCATTCGTGTGTGTGTGTAATTACCTAAGTGTAATTACCTAAGTGTAGTTACAGGATGAGAGCTACGCTCGTGGTGTCCCGTCTTCCCAGCACTCTTTGTCATATAACGCTTTGAAACTACTGACGGTTTTGGCCTCCACCACCTTCTCACTTAACTTGTTCCAACCGTCTACCACTCTATTTGCGAAGGTGAATTTTCTTACGTTTCTTCGGCATCTGTGTTTAGCTAGTTTAAATCTATGACCTCTTGTTCTTGAAGTTCCAGGTCTCAGGAAATCTTCCCTGTCGATTTTATCAATTCCTGTTACTATTTTGTACGTAGTGATCATATCGCCTCTTACGTGTGTGTGTGTGTGTGTGTGTGTGTGTGTGTGTGGTGTGTGTGTGTGTGTGTGTGTGTGTGTGTGTGTGTGTGTGTCCGTCCGTCCGTCCGTCCGTCCGTCCAAGATTAATTACAGTGTTCTGGCATGTTGGCGGCCAATTACCAAAGTAAGGTGTCGGGGAAGGGGGGGGGGGAGAATTACCACTGCTCTTGTAATTATTTTTAAATAGTTTGGAGTGCATCTTCGTCCCATTTCTCATGACCACATTACTAGGGTCTCGTCGGTGCTTATAGACAGAAAACATGATATTAAACGTGTCGGTAGTAATGTATAAGTAATGTATGAACATACAGTATATATATTTATACAGTATTGCATTGATGTAGCAGGGCAGCACGCGTTCCTTTAAGCATATTAGATTGCCAGTGACTGCAGTAATTGTTAATCATTTATTTTATTTTGAACATTGATTGTTTTGCTGTTCTGTCATTAGATGCGTCTGATTGACTAGGTTGGGTGATTAGGTTCCCGAAATTCATGGTCAGTGTGATGCTAAGGAGATTGTCAGATGCAACCGAATGCCTAAACACCAAAATCAACAATGCCAGCAGTGCTCTGACATTGTGTACTGTGACATGCAGTCACAGTAATATATGTACATAAGGAATAAATGTACATGCAGTAATATATATGTTCATACAGTAATATATAAGTAATATATGAACATATAGTAATATATAAGTAATATATGTACATACAATAATGTATGTTTATACAGTAATATATGTACATAAAGTAATATATGTTTATACATTAATATATGCACATACAGTAATATATGTTTATACAGTAATACATATATGTCTACAGTAATTTATGTACATACAGTAAAATATGTTTATACAGTAATATATATATATGCATATAGTAATATATGTTTATACAGTAATATATGCACCGTAATGCAATTTATGCTTTTACATTAAAATATGTACATACAATAATATATATATTCATACAATAATATATGTACATACAGTAATATAAGTTTATACAGTAATATATACTTGAAAAGTCCAAATACCCTTAGTGGGACAGAAAGCTGAGTTCTGTTCCACCACAATACAATACTGTATCACTGTACCACCAAACTACAAAAGCATAGGAGAGTCTTTATGAACTCATTCAACCCCCATGCCAGAGTTCACTTGGGTTATATGGTAAACTATTTCATCTAGTTCAGGCTTAAGCCATGGAACATACAATATCAAATGATAAACCCGAATAGTACACAGGCTGCATTTTAAAGACTTGAAAATGCCAAATGCCCTTGCTGGGGGCTAAGGTTACTAGTACTAGTGTAATAGGAGACTGGAACCGTCTATTTTGGTCTTTTCAGAAGACCGTACCAGTCTCATTTTTTTCCCATGACCCACTACAGGGAACAGATTCTGTCACACTTTGATTTTCGATCAACCTTGGTATGGGACGGTTCCAGTCTCCTTTTTTCCCCTTATATTTTAGTAGAAAGCATTGATTTGTGACATGAATTATTTCTTATTAATTAATGAACAACAAATATAATGAAAGGTTTTGTGTGTGTTGGAAGGCACATTTTGTGGGTTTGGAGTCAGAAATCCTAATGGAAAATAAATAAAAAAAAGACTTAAAACATTTGTATTAATTAAGAAATAGTGATCTTTGATAAACTTGAAGTCCACAACTTTAAAAAATGGTATATGCAAATATTAATGTTAGATGACGTTCTATATTGCATATAAAATCATGATATTTTAGGGAAATGTGTTTCTTAATATTATCTGTAAGGATATATATCTATAAGGATATTATCTTATATATATTATATATAAGACCAATTGAAAAATTAAACATAAGCTTACTCTTGTGAAATCTGGGTTAAAACTTTCAATAGTCTGGGTTTGGTGAGTGCACGTGAATACATAACTCCGTGAGTGCACACGTGAATACATAACTCCGTGAGTGCACACGTGAATACATAACTCCGTGAGTGCACGTGAATACATAACTCCGTGAGTGCACACGTGAATACATAACTCCGTGAGTGCACGTGAATACATAACTCCGTGAGTGCACACGGGAATACATAACTCCGTGAGTGCACACGTGAATACATAACTCCGTGAGTGCACACGGGAATACATAACTCCGTGAGTGCACGTGAATACATAACTCCGTGAGTGCACACGTGAATACATAACTCCGTGAGTGCACACGTGGATACATAACTCCGTGAGTGCACACGTGAATACATAACTCCATGAGTGCACACGTGGATACATAACTCCATGAGTGCACACGTGGATACATAACTCCGTGAATGCACACGTGAATACATAACTCCGTGAGTGCACATGTGAATACATAACTCCGTGAGTGCACACGTGAATACATAACTCCGTGAGTGCACGTGAATACATAACTCCTTGGGCAATTGTAAGTTTATTACTCTGACATGTGTGTGTGTTCATATTTGATCTTCAATTTATGGAGCTGGAAGAAACAAGTTTTATAAGCTAGTTTGTTTGAATCCAATTTAAACTTAGATTCAGAAAGTTACTTACATTTTAGCACTCTTAAGATGTTTTATTGAGAAGCTTGTTGGAATTTCACTTAAACTTAGATACTGTTTCTGTAAAATAGACGTGATACATTTGAGGTTAATACATGAACCATAATACATGTAATCTGGTACTTTATTACAGTTTGTACTAAACGCATTGAAAACAAGGTTTTGAACCATAGATGTTGTTTTCATTAAGATCAAGAATTGTGGTTGGATCACTTAAGATTTTTTTTGCTTTCATATCCATCTATCTCATTCTAAGCTTCTGTTTATCCTGCCTATCATCCATCAACCCTCCTCCTCCTCCTCCCCTCTCCCCATTCACACTTTCTCTACCAAGACCTTACCAAACACTTTGCTAATTAAAGGCAAAGGATCAAAGCTTAAGAATCTGAAGCCTAAAAAGCTGTTTAATTAAGCTCGAAGCGCACTCCTGATAATTTCCTTCTCCTTTTGCTGCTCTCTTTCTATAATTGTTGCTCTCTTTCTATAATTGTTGCTCTCTTTCTATAATTGTTGCTCTCTTTCTATAATTGTTGCTCTCTTTCTATAATTGTTGCTCTCTTTCTATAATTGTTGCTCTCTTTCTACAATCGTTGCTCTCATTCTATAATTGTTGCTCTCTTTCTATAATTGTTGCTCTCTTTCTATAATTGTTGCTCTATTTCTATAATTGTTGCTCTTTCTATAATTGTTGCTCTCTTTCTATAATTGTTGCTCTCTTTCTACAATCGTTGCTCTCATTCTATAATTGTTGCTCTCTTTCTATAATTGTTGCTCTCTTTCTATAATTGTTGCTCTCTTTCTATAATTGTTGCTCTCTTTCTACAATCGTTGCTCTCATTCTATAATTGTTGCTCTATTTCTATAATTGTTGCTCTCTTTCTACAATTGTTGCTCTTTCTACAATCGTTGCTCTCATTCTATAATTGTTGCTCTCTTTCTACAGCAGTTGTATTCTGTCATTAATAGATGGTTGAGTGAAAACGTAGGTCACTGGGGTTAAATACGTGTTGATATGTTGTATCAGAGAGAGATGCTTAAGGATCTCCAGCAGTGGAATTCAAACACGATTATCTCTTACTAGAAGTTACCCGTGAAACTGATTGATGTTCATACATACTTGATGTTCTAAATTTATGATGCCGCCAGTCTCTGTCATTGACGATATCTTGTGACGCTTAAGGAGAAGTTAATTTAGGAATTTAAATTATATCTTTAAAGCTCATCATTTCGCATGCAGGGAAAGGAGGTTGCCATTCGACTCAGTGTGACGGGAGTGGAAAATAAGAATTTACCGTCTTAATATTCAGCTTAATGACTGATAAGTTTCCTATATCAGACATTCAAATTTTGGCATGACTTTTGATAAGTTTCCGAAATCAGACATTCAAATTTTGGCATGACAGAAGAGATGTCAGATACCATCGGCATCATCAGAAGAGTAATGAAAATATTTTAGTTGAATTTCTTACTTTGTCTTCCTGGTACAGTCCAGAGCCACAGATCATTAAGGATTTACAAGTCCACTTGCGAAACATGTACATCTTTCCTCGATCGTGACAGATTAGTTTGTATTAAATGAGCAGTATACATGCTTTGAAACCTCACAATTCATGGTTATTATTATTATGGACAACCTTGCTGTGCTTCGGAGTTCAAAAACTGTTTCTAAAATGCAAATTAGCTACCTTGATTCAGAAAAGATGCATAGGTTTCGTAAGTAGTCTCATAAATACTTGATGAATCCTGGTGCAAGTTATCCGCAAAACATATTAATCTTAGGGGAAAATAGTAGCTAGATTTTCACCTCCAAGAAATATTCATGTTTTTACCTGAATAAGAGGAATTGACATGGAATTATACAAATGTGCGTTTTCTTATAAATACTTGAAGTAGGCTTTGTGCTTTAATTGTATTAAAAGCTATAATTTATGGATTGGACTTCTTTTGAATAATATATATTTTTAATAGTTTCTGAAAGATTCACACTTGGCTACGAAAAAGCTGTTTTTATGTATGTTAACTAATTTTCTGTTTAAAAAGATATTATGTCAAAGAACTGTAAAACAATATAATTTGCTTTTTTATTGGTAGGATTATTTTTTTATTAATATTAAACAGCATGACAATATTACTATAAAACATAATCTCTAAATAATGTATAAACTTTACAATGGAACTCTGGAGTAAATTACTCCTGTCTGTTGATCATTGGCTAGTGTGTGTACTCACCTATTTGTGCTTGCGGGGGTTGAGCTTTGGCTCTTTGGTCCCGCCTCTCAACTGTCAATCAACTGGTGTACAGATTCCCGAGCCTACTGGGGCTGTATTATATCTACATTTGAAACTGTGTATTGAGTCAGCCTCCACCACATCACTGTCTAAAGCATTCCATCCGTTAACTACTCTGACACTGAAAAAGTTCCTTCTAACGTCTCTGTGGCTCATGTGGGTACTCAGTTTCTACCTTTGTCCCCTTGTTCGCGTCCCACCAGTGTTGAATAGTTTGTCCTTGTTTACCCGGTCGATTCCTCTGAGATTTTGTAGGTTGTGATCATGTCTCCCCTTACTCTTCTATCTTCCAGTGTCGTAAGGTGCATTTCCCGCAGCCTTTCCTCGTAACTCATGCCTCTTAGTTCTGGGACTAGTCTAGTGGCATACCTTTGGACTTTTTCCAGCTTCGTCTTGTGCTTGACAAGGTACGGGCTCCATGCTGGGGCCGCATACTCCAGGATGTGTGTGTGTGTGTGTGTGTGTGTGTGTGTGTGTGTGTGTGTGTGTGTGTGTATGTTGTGTGTGGTGTGTGTGTGTGTGTGTGTGTGTGTGTGTGTGTGTGTGTGTGTGTGAATATGTAGAGCAGAGTTTGTCACTTTTAGAGCAAATACTTTTTCATTAGTATTTTAATTAGTTTTCTTTAATAGTGAAAATAAATAATTATCTCCTGAACAAATATCCTGGATGTGTCACGACGGAAAGGTTGATGATATTCTGGAGAGATATAAGAATTTTGCTTCAAGATTGTAACTTTTGTTGAATTGTCTGAATGTCTAGTGCAGCGTATGTCTATGTACCTAGTTATAAAGTATTTGTGTGTAAACGAGGAAATGTATATGTTATATATATATATATATATATATATATATATATATATATATACTATATATATATATATATATATATATATATATATATATATATATATATATGAACACATTATACTGGACGGGGTGAGAATGGCTTGTGGTACCTCATCCCTTTGCGTGTATTTATACCTCAAGAAACTTATTTCAATTTCAGTGTCTCATTGGCAAAATGTCTCTTGCTGGTTAAGTCTTAACTAGCATGCTTTTACTGTTTGGTTCCATATATTGATAAATATTATACTCTTTTCCAATATCAAATCTGATTTATTTATCATATTTTATTCCATAACAAAATTATTTATATGAAAAGTGTGAATTTTATTGAATTTGTTGAATTAGTCGTATTTAAAGTTAATTCTGGCTTATTAACACGGAAGGTGATGGTCAGCTGACTCTGGTAAACTAGTCTGGTGTTAGGGTTGAGGTCTGTTAAGTCTGTTTACGTCTGGAGGGTTATTAAGGCCACGCAACAGCTGACTGACCAACCAGCAAGTGTAGTGCTGAACATAGTCCAGGACTAAAGTAAACTCTCAGTGTATATCTACACCAAGAAGCCAGGTACACCTCTCTTGTGTATACATTATATATATACATCTTCAGGAACTTTTACACCTGTTGATTGGCGGTTGAGAGGAGGGACCAAAGAGCCCGAGCTCAACCCTCGCAAGCACAATTAGGTGAGTACATCCCTGGCCTGCTATACTCACCAAGTAGACACAAGGATATAGTTACTATATCACAAGGATATAGTTACTATATCACATCAGTGGTTGTTCATAGGATACTGCACCGATTACATTAGATAATTAGATTTGTCTAATATAATAACAAATATAACACAATTACAGATTGGATGTTGATAACATGATATCTAGAAAGGTTATAAAGTTATATCCTACGGGTGCTAATATGGTCCATCCATTTAGACTGGTAGGTACAGCAAAGGTCTTGTTATTGCAAGATCGGCGTTCGATCCCAATGATCTAAGAGGATGGGCACCGTTCCTTTCCACCAGAATCATATTCCAGCTCCTGGTCCCCCATACCCTTTCCAAGAAGGTTGGCATGGTAGCTACCCACTTTCCCACTCGCCCCGGATTTTTTAGTTTGAAAAATCTAGGCGGTTTAAAAAATTGCTTTAATATTGTACAACTTAGTTATTTCTGTGTAAATTTAAAACTGTAATTTTTTTTACTGTTGATTAAATAGATAAAACCCGACCCTCCCCAACCGGGCCGGGTTAGGTTTTCAGGAAAAAAATACGTTTTACAGTATTATAAAAGTATTATTAAGTATTATTATTAAAAATTATAAAAGTATTATAGTATTATTAAGTGCCATATAGTCATGCTGTTGACCAGACCACACACTAGAAGGTGAAGGGACGACGACGTTTCGGTCCGTCCTGGACCATTCTCAAGTCGATTGCATGACTATAAAACTAGTTATGTTTTATAGTCATGCTGGCTTAGAGCTCTCTCCTCATAATTACCTACCTTACATAGGTAAATATGGTAAAATAAACTATATAGGTTCATGTAATAAATCACAGTTTATTGTATCACAGCATGATACTAAATTGAGTCCAATTTTGGTATTTCTTGGTCAATTTTGGTAAATATATTTTTGTGTTTGACGTTCTAAGGAGCAGGTGGTGCATGCTGTTTTAAACAACATTGTTGTATGACCTTCTAGGGGGCAGTTGGTGTATGACGTTTTAAAGAACACTTAATGCATGATCTTTTAAAGAACAGTTGATGTATGACATTCTAGAGAATAGTCGAGGCGTTANTCGTAAATATTTGGTGAACCATGGCCCTGATGACCCCCTCCACCCTCCCCCCGGTGTTCCACCCTTGGCGACCTTGTTAAGGTGAAGTTAAGGGTCGTTTAGTCTTTGTCATGGTGTAGGTGCAGGAGCTTCTGAAGCTCCTCCTTCTCCTTTTCCTTTTCCTTCCTTCTCTTCCACCTCC
>WNGS01163947.1:5855071-5866010 GCA_020271785.1 Procambarus virginalis
CCACACACTCACTCCACACACCACACACACACACACACACACACACACACACACACACACACACACACACACACACACACACACACACACACACACTCACTCACACACACCACACCACACACACACACACACACACACACACACACACACACACCACACACACCACACACACACACCACACACTACACCACACGATCACTCACACACACACACACACACACACACACACACACACACCACACACACCACACACACACACACTCACTCCACACACACAACACACACACACACACACACACACACACACACACCACACACACACACACACACACACACACACACACACACACACACACCACACACACACCACACACACACACACACACACCACACACACACCCACACACACACACACACACACACACAAACACACACTGAGGATACAGACATACACCCCGACACGCTGGAGGATATTCACTCACACACGGAAAAGGCACATACACAAGTTGTTTTTACTGCAGCATGCGTCCCTCCTGGACGGAGTCATAAAACATATACTGGAAGTATGAAATTAAACACGCTAATTATCCAATTACAGTCAGCAACATCGGCGAGAGGCTTCCAACCATTTGTGTTTGCGCATATTATATATATATATATATAGATATAGATAGAATAGAAGATAAGATCCAGGCGGCAATGCAAGGGTCGACCTCCCTCCCCCCATCCCCCAGTGCCTGCATACAACGTGTGTGTGTGTGTGTGTGTGTGTGTGTGTGTGTGTGTGTGAATTCGTGCGTGCGTGGGACCGGGTTTGTGGTTTGCGTCCAATTCTTTCGTTCCCTGTACCAATAGTGTTTACCTGTGCTTGTTTCCGATTTTTTTCGTCATCCTTCCTTTGCGTTTGCCCTTGTTTGTCAGTGAATAATTTGGCATAAGATTGTTAATGAATGATAACTTTTTGTGTCTGTGCTTGCTTGCTTGCTTGCGTTAATCTTGGCGTGCTTTCATTGTATTCTAGTGAATATTTTCTTGCAAGTGTTGTACAGTTTAAAATATGTTAGCTCTCAGCGTTCAGGTTAATGCTTGTGTCTGCGCATGCGTTCGTTCTCGTGTTTGTGAGTGTGTACTCACCTAGTTGTGCTTGCGGAGGTTGAGCTCTGCTCTTTTGGCCCGCCTCTCAACTGTCAATCAACGATAATTTTTTTCACCCCCCCCCCTAGGAAGCAGCCCGTAACAGCTGTCTAACTCCCAGGTACCTATTTACTGCTAGGTAACAGGTGCATCAAGGTGAAAGAAACTCTGCCCATTTTCTCCGCCCATCGCCGGGGATCGAACTCAAAATTACGAGTCATGAGTGCTGTCCACTCAGCCACCAGGCGCCCTATGTGTGCATGCGTTCAAGCTACGGTTTTTGTGTGTGTGCATGCGTTCAATCCAGGGTTTGTGAGTATCGGTTTGCGCTCACTTTCGTATTTGTTAGTGTCCGTTCATGTGTTCACTCCCGTGCTTGTGAGCATGCGTTCATGCGCTCACCTCCGTGCTTGTGAGTGTTCGTTCATGCGTTCACTTTCGTCTTAGGTTGTGTTCATCCATGCGTTCACTTCCGTCTTAGGCTGTGTTCATCCATGCGTTCATTTCCTTGGATGTGTGCATGCGTTCATCTTAGATTATGGTGCGTGCATGCGTTCATCTCTGGTTTGTTTGTGTTTAAATTCGCCTCACCGCATGCTTGCGTTTCCTCCCAAGTTTATGAATGCGTGTATACCTTCACTACAAGTTTGTGTGCGTGTATCTATGCGTTCTGCTCAAGCATATTTGTGTGCATTCGTTCATCTCAACCATTCGTGTGTGTTTGTGTGAAGTTTGTGTTTTGAAGCAGGTCATCCTGATTGGCACTTGTAGGTCATCCTGATTGGCACTTGTAGGTCATCCTGATTAGCACTTGTAGGTCATCCTGATTGGCACTTGGAGGTCATCCTGATTAGCACTTGTAGGTCATCCTGATTAGCACTTGTAGGTCATCCTGATTAGCACTTGTAGGTCATCCTGATTGGCACTTGTAGGTCATCCTGATTGGCACTTGTAGGTAATCCTGATTGGCACTTGTAGGTCATCCTGATTGGCATTTGTAGGTCATCCTGATTGGCACTTGTAGGTCATCCTGATTGGCATTTGTAGGTCATCTTGATTAGCACTTGTAAGGTCATCCTGATTAGCATTTGTAGTTCATCCTGATTAGCACTTGTAAGGTCATCCTGATTGGCATTTGTAGGTCGTCCTAATTAGCACTTGTAGGTCATCCTGATTGACAGTTGTAGGTCATCTTGATTAGCACTTGTAGGTCATCCTGATTAGCACTTGTAAGGTCATCCTGATTGGCATTTGAAGGTCATCCTGATTGGCTTTTGTAGGTCATACTGATTGGTACTAATTCATTCATCAAAAATGCTTTTCATGATACCTTATTTGATGCCTAATTCAAGTATTTTGAATTTTGTATTGTTTTGGTGCTGAAACTCTACGAGTGGTTGGGTATGTTTGGTGCTGAGACTCCACCAGTTGTGTTGGCTGTGTGCTTGCTATGTGCGTGTAGTTGTGTGCTGCATGTTTGTAACATGTGTGTCTGTGTGTGTGTGTTCGTCGCAGCCCTTAAAGGTAGTGGTTAGCGGTTATTGTCTTGATTATTAACTTATTCTCTTGTTCACCTTCACATTCTTGATGTGCTGCCTTCCTCTCGGGCGTTGTACGCCCTTCACCTTATTCTTGGTGCGCGTTCTTAGACTCGCAGGTGTGCGTTCTTTCCCTCATTGGCGCTTTGCGTTCTTCCTTAATAGCACTGGGCGTTCTTCCTTTCAGTTGCGCTGTGCGTTCTTTCTCTCACTCTTGCTATGCGTGTCTCCTGTTGCTGTGCGTTTTTCCTCTCAGTCTTGCTATGCGTTTCTCCTGTTGACGTGCGTTCTTCCCTTCACTCTAGCTGTGTGTTCTTCAAACTAGTCATAGAATATTTTTTGTTCCTGTCTGTGTTTCGGCAGGCAGCTCATGGTTAGTTTTCGATTGCCTTCGTGTGTGCTTGCGCACGTGTGCCATGTTTGCAGCCTTGCATCAGTGTTGCAATGCAATATTTGGTTGAATTCCTTTACTCCAAATTGGCATTCTTGCATATTGTTTGCCAGTAGCGTTGTCATTTATTAAACTCTGGTTTAAGTTGTTTTGCAGCTGTGTTTAGGCTTTTTTCTGCCTGTGTTAAAGCTCTTGTAGGCTTGTGTTTAGGCTATTGTGTGTTTGTGTTTAACAAAAAATCTCTTTTGTACCTGTGTTTAACAAAAAAAAATTCTATTGATGCCTGCGTTCGACAATATCAAGCACAGACATTCACTTATACTGAAGCAAACAAGAACTTAAAACAGATCTCTGTTTGATAATGTGTGTGAAAAAATATTGAAGATGCGTGATTATGTCAGTGATTTGTAATTTCTGTGCTTGATAATGTCTGTGTTTGATAATGTCTGTGTTTGATAATATCTGTGATTTATAATGTCCGTGCTTGATAATGTCTGTGTTTGATAACGTCTGTGTTTGATAATGTCTGTGCTTAATAATGTCTGTGCATGATAATGTCTGTGCTTGATAACGTCTGTGTTTGATAATGTCAGTGCTTGATAATGTCTGTTCATGATAATATATGTGTTTGATAATGTCTGTTCATGATAATATATGTGTTTGATAATGTCTGTGTTTGATATTGTCAGTGCTTGATAATGTCTGTGTTTGATAATGTCTGTGTTTGATAATGTCTGTGTTTGATAATATCTGTGATTTATAATGTCCGTGCTTGATAATGTCTGTGTTTGATAACGTCTGTGTTTGATAATGTCTGTGCTTAATAATGTCTGTGCATGATAATGTCTGTGCTTGATAATGTCTGTGTTTGATAACGTCTGTGTTTGATAATGTATGTGTTTGATAATGTCTGACTTTGACAATGTCTGTTTGATAATATCTGTGCATGATTATGTCTGTGCATGATAATATCTGTGTTGATAATGTCTGTGTTTGATAATGTCAGTGCTTGATAATGTTTGTTCATGATAATATATGTATTTGATAATGTCTGTGTTTGATAATGTCAGTGCTTGATAATGTCTGTTCATGATAATATATGTGTTTGATAATGTCTGTGTTTGATAATGTCAGTGCTTGATAATGTCAGTGCATGATAATATGTGTTTGATAATGTCTGTGTTTGATCTTGATATGTGTCAGTTTTTGTAAATGAAATATTATCAGTGCTTGTGGGTATGTTTGCAAATGTGAATATGTTATTGCAAATACTTCTGTGCTTGTGGACGCGTTTTTTTTTGTTAATATGTTTGTGCTTGTGAATGGGTTCGTGTATGTGGCCAAGTTTTCATTAGTGAATAGGCTTGTATCTATGCATGTGTTTGTGCTTGTGACTGTCGTTGTTAGCGTATGTAAAAGATTATTATCTGTGATTTTGTAAATGACTTTGCTTATATTCATGACTATGAATCTATATCCAATTTTGCCAATATTTTTGTACTTGCAAATATTGCTGTGCTTGCGAATATATTTGTCCTGGTGAATATTTTTGTTCTTAAGAATATAATAATACGTGATAATATTTTTTGCTTGAGAATATGATTGTGTTTGATAATATTTATGCTCTTGAGAATGTGTTGGAGCTTAAGAATATTTTTTGCTTGAGAATATGTTTGTATTTAAGAGAATGTTTGTGCTTGAAAGTATGTTTGTGCTTGAGAGTGTATTTGTGCTTGAGAGTGTATTTGTGCTTGATAATATTTTATTGCATGTTAATGTTTTCTGTGCTTGAGAATATTTTAATGAATGAGAATGTACATATTTATGAACATTTACATGGTTTTAACGATATGTATTTGGGAATATTTGTGCCTGCGAATACTTGTGAATGTGCTTGCGAATGTATGTGCTGAGAATGCTTATTATGTGAATATTTGCCATTGTGAATGCTTGTGCAAAATTTTTTAGTGCTTTTGTGTGTGTGAATATGATTAAGTTTGTGAATTTTACTTTTGAGTATTTGCGCTTATTTGTTATTGCTATTTAATATTTTTTGTATATATGAATTTTGTTCTATGATAATGAATCAAATTCATATATACCCATTTATATATACACAATATATATTTATATATACACGCTTAGGGATGAGTTTAGGCTTGTATTTTGTATTTCTTTAAAAATGTGCTTGTTGATTTTTTTGTACTTACGAATTATGTTGATTTTGTAAAATTTGTTGTGGTTGTAAAATTTTTTAGCTTGTGATTTATAATTTTCCTTTTCAATTTTGGTATGCAAAAGTATCAGGTTGTGTTTGAGAATAGGAATATGCTTTTCAATGCTTATTTTCAATTAAGTTTTCGTTTGGAAGATGATAGTGTTTGTCAAAGTTTGTGCTTGAGTATTATTTGTGCTGTGAAAGTTTGTGCCTGAGTATTTACCTAAGTATAATTACCTAAGTGTAGTTACAGGATGAGAGCTACGCTCGTGGTGTCCCGTCTTCCCAGTACTCTTAGTAGTATAACGCTTTGAAACTACTGACGTGTGAGTATTTGTGCTTGTGAAAGTTTGTGCTTGAGCGTGTGAGTATTTGTGCTTGTGAAATTTTGTGCTTGAGTGTGTGAGTATTTGTGCTTGTGAAAGTTTGTGCTTGAGTGTGAGCATTTATTCTTGTGAAAGTTTGTGCTTTTAATATTTTTGTGTCTAAATTCGCGTCAATGTTTGTTATTTTATTATTGCTTGTGTATAATTTGTTCTACTAGAGAACATGATTGAAACAAGAACATTCATATGAATATATCTATGCTTATAAATAAACATGAATTAGTTTGAACATATAAATAAGGTATTGATTAGAAATAATTATTCAAAATTAGTAATATATATGAGCTTGTAAATATTTTAGATTGAGAAATTATAAAAAACTTGTCTATTTGTCTTCATTTATTGTGTGGTTCGGCTTGTAGTATAGTGAATATCGTGCTTGTGAGTTTATTTGTGTTTGTGAATAAATTTGTGCTTGTGAGTTTATTTGTGTTTGTGAATAAATTTGTGCTTGAAAATAAATTTGTTTATGATGGCGGTTATAATTGTCGATATGCTTATGAATATGTTTGTGTTTGTGAATATATTTGTACTTGAGAATACAGTTAAGCTTGTAAATATGGTTGTGTTTTTTAATAATTTTGTGATAGAATATCTGTACAGTAATTAATGTTTGTGTTATTGTGAAAGTTTTTGCTCTGAAAAATAGTTGTGCTTGCGAAAATGTATTTGTACTTAACATTATGTGTGTTTATAATTTTTCGTGGGGTTGAGTTTCTGTGCCAGAAATTGTGTTGTTAGTATGTCTGTGTTTGTGTTAATGTGTGTAAGTGTTTTGATTTTGTGCTTGGGTACAGTTCTATGCTTGTGTTAATATTTGCGATTTTTATTATATTTAGGTGTCTCAATGCTTTTATTGTAATTATTGCTAGTTTATACTAGGATTACAATTTATGCTAGTAAATGTGTTGCTGGTCTGTGTGTTTCATTCTAAACTTGCATTATTTTGTCTTGCAGGTAATTGTGTTGATCATGTTACGTCTTGCTCATGGTTAAGTGATGTCCTTAAGGCCCAACAACCTCACGGATTCTTAAGGACATAAAAAAAAGTTTAGTAAAATTACTTCTCAGCGTATATACAGTAAAGAGTGGAATATAGCTTTCGGTAAGTATATCGAACAAGTAAAATATGCTGTTGTCCTGAACACATTTACAGACTAAAGCACACTCCCATGGTATATCCTCTTGAGTAGCTGGGAACACATCTTGGTGTTTATATATTCTTATAGACTCGTGTTGGCTTTGCAGTTGGACTTTAGGTCTTATCAACCTCGGGATAGTTGTTAGGGAAACTAAAACATCTTACTGATAAATCAGCAAGTGTACTTTGTTTCTGAATTCCTGACTAAATGAAAATCATATTGTACCGAGAAATGGGGCGAGCCAGCAAGTATAATTTAATACTGATCATAGTTTGTGCCTAATTAGACTCGTAGTGTATTTACACCGAAAAGTAAGGTACACGTCTTTGGGGCATATATCGCTCAGAGTTCTGTGTTAAGACGTAAGGCTAATCGACCTCTGGAGGGTTATTAAAAGACAACCACAAGTGCTTACTGACCAACCAGCAAGTATACTGTAGTCCTGAACATAGTTCAGGACTACAGTAAACTCTCAGAGTTTACTGTAGTCCTGGACTACCCCACTACCCTGGACTACCCCGGTTTGTCAGTGGGGTAAATACCCCACTGACAGCGGGGAATTTACTCTCCGTGTATATATCTCTTTGTTAAAAGCATCTCTTTCAGTAGTATGCATCCTGAAAACATCACGTTCTGTACTTTGCTTCCTGAAAAGCATCACGTTCTGTACTTTGCTTCCTGAAAAGCATCACGTTCTGTACTATGCTTCCTGAAAAGCATCACGTTCTGTACTATGCTTCCTGAAAAGCATCACGTTCTGTACTATGCTTCCTGAAAAGCATCACGTTTTGAACTATGCTACCCGAAAAGCATCACGTTCTGTACAATTTTTCCTGAAAAGCATCACGTTCTGAACTATGCTACCCGAAAAGCATCACGTTCTGTACAATTTTTCCTGAAAAGCATCACGTTCTGTACTATGCTTCCTGAAAAGCATCACGTTTGAACTATGCTACCCGAAAAGNTGCTCTTTTTTTCCACCATTTCTGCCTTCCTCATTTTCAAACCTCATTTCAACCCACCTTCACTTTCCTAACCCCATCTCCACTCTTTCTTCCCAACTTTACCTTCCATCCCTAACCTACTTCCCCTCTTCCCCTACTCTTACAACTCAACTAACTCCCCCTCCTCTCTCTCCCTTCCCCACAACCTCAACCTGCCTTTGCCCTGCCCTAATATCCTCCCCCTCCCTTTCTTACCTCGAGTACATCCTCCCACGAAGCAGTTCTCCCCCCCCCTTCCCCACCCCTAAGGGATCCCTCCTTCCTTGTTGGATCACCTGACCTTCTGGCTGACTTGCGGAGACGTAATTAATTTTATGGAATGTGAGCCTTACAGGTACATGTGTTTTTGTAGGTGTTTTTACTGGTGTTTATTTGCAGTTGTGTTTGTTCAAATTCCCTTCTATATGTGGCACATGTTTTGTGTGTGTTGGTGTTGTGTGTGTGTGTGTGAGATGTATGTAAGAATGTTGGGTAAGCGACGGGCAGCTTGTTGTGTGGTGATGTTGACCCCTCTTGCTGTAAGATGCCCCCAGGTGGCGTCACATCCGCTCTCCCACACCGCTCGGAAACACCAGGTGAGGAGGCTGCCGCTCCTGGGGTCAGCCCAAGTTAAGCTGACCCCCTCAGGCCAAATCAAGTGCTCCTGACCTACCTGAGGTCATCCTCAAGACACACCCGAGTGTCACTGGCTTGGTCAGGTTGTAACAAACTATTGGTCTTGTAGATGCGGTGCACCTTCCATCTGGAAGAGTCATTATAGTTCCGTACCTCCAGGCACAATTGATGCCTCTTCAAATTATACCCCAAGGGACGTGCTTCTTGTTGCTGGCCACTTTCCCACCCTTGGGGCCACCACGGGGCTCCCTTAACCCCATACCTGCCTCAGGTACCCTCCGGTACCCTTACAGGTGCAATGTCCCCCCCCCCCGAGGTCAAGCCGGGTATGGGTCCCTCTGCTGCTCACCAGGTAACGTCACCAATTGAGGTCAAGACGGATGAGGAGGTTCACCCCTCCCCCCTACCCCCTCATTCGCTCATCAGGTCACACCAGGTGATGATCGAGGCGGTGTTGCGCCAGATGATGCTCGTCCTGGACGTGGGAATTCCTCAGGGTCATCGGGAGGACATCAACAGCAAGACCAAAAGAGCTCGCCAGTGGGCTATTGAAGAGTAGTCTGGAGTCGGTGAAACCCATGTATTTCGTCTTCCTATTTCAATGGCCAATTTACGTCTATATATATTATATCGTCATTCGTTACTCGCCCAGGCCGTAGATCACGAAATCAATATTAATATTATACGGTTCGGAACGCTTTCCTGATGACATAACCGGTATTTATGAGGGAGCAAAACCTCAGGGTCAGACGTGCGCGCGCTCCGTCCATGGCCACGCGATGCCTGCCCTGGGGGGAGCCTCCCAAGAGCATTGAAGGCTTACACCGCTCTCACAAGCATTCTATATCCACCCTTGCAGCCGAGGCTCATAGAGTCCCGCGGGATGAATGGAAAAGGATGCTGAATGTGCCCCGAGGCATCGCATTACGTCAGATACAGGGCCCTCCAGGTGCGCAGCGCGCGCGTTTTTGCCCGTGCCAGCTGGGCCTGGGACAATGGCGAGCCCAACGGGAGAGTCCAGTTGAGCCCTTTGCCATAACGTCTGGCGCTAGGATTATTTCTTATTAATACCTAGCTTGTTTAACTGCCTAACATACTTTTTGTAGGGAAATATCATTGACTGCTTCTGTAGTTTCGGGTACAGTTTGGTACGCTCGTGTGATCCCGTCTTGGTTATACGCGCAGGAAGTTATATTTGTCAGTGTTGATAGCTGTACGGCGTCTCTGTACGGCCATTACACTTCACACGTATCTTTAAGGCTCAAAATGGTATACCTCATAATATTACTTTGAGCCTTATTGGCATATTTATTTAGGATTAATTAAGACTAGGCCTGTCCTGCTGAGAATGTGTCATGTAAGAGTTCTTGTTATAAATGATTGCAATCATTCTGAGTAATCATGCCGTAGTGGGCGTCAGGACTCGACGCCCACTTCACTGTACTAAGACCATATGAACTCACGCTGATCTTCACTATTCACTTGGACTCTCCATCCAGATATTTTGTTTACTCTGGGTGTCGACCCTGGTGGTGGAACACGCGGCCAGGTCTTGAAAGCTTGTTTAGCATCACTGGAGCAAAGTAATGTCAGGAGAGAGAGATAAGCCAGTGTGACGATATAACTCTTAGAAGGAATATGAGAACCAGGAGCTGGGGTATGGGCACGAGGTGAAGGAACAGTGTCCATCCACTTGCACTATCGGGGGATCGAACGCAGACCTCTGAAGGATACAAGACCTTCAGTGTACAGATCATCTCAAGAGAAGGACTGGAGAAGGTCGCCACCAGACGGCTCTTCCTTCTCTCATACTCTCACACGTCTATAGCAAACATAATTAATCCTTGGAAAGATCACAAACGGTTGGTTGTTCACAAACGTATACACTGAGAGGTGTACCCCGCTTGTCTGTGTGTATACTCTGAGAGTTTACTTTAGTCCTGGACATTGTCCAGGACAAGATCTTTAGGGCCCAGCCTAATAGCCTTGTTATTTGTGTAGTGTTACAGTTTATCTATTCTGGCGGTCATATTCTTTGTCGAACTGGTCCTTAAAGTTGTGAAGGAAAGCTTCCTCAGGGTACGAGTATTTCTTTACATTTTTCTTCTACTCATTTGTGTTTCTGGCTTCCACTTGTGTCCTCTTGTTCTACTTTCTCTCAGCTTAAAGAAGCTGTCCTTGTCCATCTTCTCAGTTCCCCTCAGTATCTTGTATGTTGAGATCATATCTTCTTTGTTCTGTCCTCTAAGGTTGTGAGGTCCAGTTCCTTCAACCTATCAGTATTCGTTCTCTCTACTCGTTTTCAAGCTTTATGAATTCCTTCTGTTCTATGCTCTGTTTTTCTTTCTTGATAATTTTATCTTCTCTTTGCTTTCAGGAACTTCCTCTCAGCGCCAGGGCTGAGGATCTTCTCGGTACCTTTGATCCTTACTGGTGACGCAAATCTTCCTTTGATTTCTTTAAGTTTACGCTGTGTAGTCCATCCAATCCTGTACTGGTATCCCTTGGAGT
>WNGS01163947.1:5890271-5892771 GCA_020271785.1 Procambarus virginalis
ATACATAACCAAGAAAGTCTAAAAAAAACTGTTATATAACTCTCTAAAATCAGATATTTGTTCCCACTCTGCCTCTCCACTACTACTACACGCTAATCTATCCCTATCTTACATATGGTATCTGTGCATGGGGTTCAACCACTGCAAACTACACGTCTGTGGTAGAAAATAATATAACAAAAATAACAAAACTGCAAACTACCTTGAGTTATTATTTACATTTACGAGCCTGTTCTAAATGCAAACCCTGTTCTGAAACTCTTCCTTGACCGATGTAATAGAACCCATAATCAGCCCACATCAGAAATAAATAGTTCTTTGATATTTAGGAATATAAATATCTTTGATATTAAAAAATAGATAATCAAGCTTAAGTCTGTGTAAACACTTTATGCAAATAAAGGGACCTAGTCTATGGAACTCACTCTCTAACGATTAAACAGCCGTCCACTTTTGCCTTATTAAAAAATAAAACCAAAAGTACTTAATTTCATCTTCATAGTTTTCTACCTTGTGCTATCCAATCCCCCAATATTTGTACCTAAGCCATACAACTTCACCATTGTAATCATTGCTATCATCTTATATCATGATTGTTATAATGAACGCATACTATACTGCATTATACCTTGAAATAATCCTCAAATTATGCTACAATGTACCGGTTGATAACCCTCAAATTTTACTTTAATTGCCTACTAATCTTTGTCAAATTTTCTTACAATGTACCTGTTAATATTTGTTCAATTTTGCTAGAAATTACCTACTTAAAATTAAGGACCTGCACGAAATGCAATGCGTGCTAGTGGCTTTTCAAGAATGTAAAACACTCAGTGCTATGTACTCTCATAAACCCAATGTACCTTCTTGTATATATATAAATAAATAAATCCTCGTTGAAGGAAGCGTACCAAACAAGTTACGTAGAAGCCAGAAAAATGTCTTATTTACACCAATAATCTGACAAGAATATCTAAGAAAATCCATAGAAATTACAACAAATATAAAAAAAATCCATTAAGAAGACAAAAAATATTCAAGAAAATCCATAACAATAGCAAGAATATCGAAGAAAATCCATAAAAATTACATGAATATCAAAGAAAATTTTAATAAACTTGTCCATTTTAAAGAATGAAGAACAATTTTATTTATATTACTTCTAAGCTGCATCACTTATGAACCATCCCTGCCCTTGTGTGGCAGTGCACAATAGAAAGTTGTTTTCACATATTCATTCATAAAACATTGATTGTAACCACGATATATATGTGCTTCAGCCTACAGTTTAGACTTATTGTCTTGTGTATGACACTCTGTCCTGAGTGACAGTGAATACCAGCATTATCCTCATTTTAATAAGGCTTAATTGAATCTTCAGATTAGGCAAAATTGTAATTAATTTTGTCAATAAAGAAGTTAATAATAACATAAGAAAATCAATAAAGATGACAATCATATCCAAGAATTTTGAAAAAAAATAAATATATTCAAGATATATTCAAGATATTTTAAAATATATTTAATTCCATTTGTGGTCATCTATAGGAACAAATCTAACATATTTCTGTCATATTTAAACCTAAAATCCTTTTATTAATGAGCACTTTTAATCTTTCAAAAAATTGTTTAAACCCTCCCAACAAAGACATTGGTCTATGTTTCTCTACCTTGTTGCTTTTCTTTTAATGCTACTCACACAAACGGTCACAAACCACACAGGTACTCACAGACACAAACAGGTACTCACAAGCACAAACAAATACTCACAAACCCAACCGGCACACCCTAACGGGCACTCCACACGCAAACACTCTCGCAAATATTACTATCCAACAAAGATGCTATCTCTCACACACACACAATCATACATGCCCTCATCCTTCATACACACATACACAAATAAATGCACAAACTTGCTAAAACTGCCTCCACGAAGAGGCAGTAAAACTCTTTAAGAAATCATAAAAACATGCTCTTAAGACCCACATTAAGTTTAATATAGAAGCTGGAAATTCAAAGAAGTTGTTAAGTATTTTCATTTACCATTGTTATGTCCTAACTACCTTTCACGCTGTTCTGTAATAGGAAGCGGTAGTTTGTGGCAACGTTTTTATGGTGTAATTGGGTAAGTGGTTAGTAAATAAAGGGGGTAAGGCAGTCACCACGATCAGGGACCCAATTACCATCTGCAATTGGAGACCGAGCTACACTTTTCTTCAATTTTTGTTGTGAAAACTGGAACCTTGATAACAGTGAATTATTGGAATAATGTGGTGTGATTGTGATGAGGTTCTGGATGGAGTGATTGTGATGAGGTTGTGAGGGGAGTGATTGTGATGAGGTTGTGAGGGGAGTGATTGTGATGAGGTTGTGGGTGGTGTGATTGTGATGAGGTTGTGGGTGGAGTGATTGTAATGAGGTTGTGAGGGAGTGATTGTGGTGAGGTTGTGAGGGGAGTGATTGTGGTGAGGTTGTGGATGGTGTGATTGTGATGTTG
>WNGS01163947.1:5897771-5908625 GCA_020271785.1 Procambarus virginalis
CAATGCAGTGATGTCCCAGCTCAGCATTTAGCATTTTCCTTACTCACTTTGTTTATAATCTGCTCGCTATTGACTTGGAACAAGTATTAACACTGGCACAATATTATCAAGATCCTTAAAAATACCAAAAGGTTTAATGCTTCATGGAAGTCAATCTGTGATTCTCGCATTAGCTCTCCAAATATTAATATATATTATATGAATTCAACTGAAGGTTTGACGAAGAAAATGTTTATATAAACTTTTCTCTGCAGCTGAAAGATGAAACAGTATTATCCTTGAAACAATTTTACAAGTCAGGGGATGATAATAGGTGTAGTTCTTAACCTTAGGGTTTAAATCCTTAGTTCATATAATCAACGAAAAAATCACAAGTTTAAGCAATAATTTTAACAACCTGTTCGATAGGTATTTTTATTTGGGAAGAGTACTTAGCTAGAAATAATTTTGAGGGATCAGTTTTATTAGAAAATAATTTCGAAGTCCAACATAGTTCTCAGTAATTTTGAGGCAAAGTTTTTGAGGCCAAGACTAGCAATTTCAGTCCTAACTTATTAGTAACTTTGAGGGCAAAGACACAATTTAAAGACCAAAAATGTATCTTTTAATATCGCCAAAAATGTAAAGTTACTATGATTTAATTTCTCTTTTTCCTCAATTCGGAACAATGTCATAATGAACCTTATCGTGTTTTTGTATATATATATATATATATATATATATATATATATATATATATATATATATATATATATATATATATATATATATATAAATGATCAACATATAGGCTACAATTATAGTGATTATATTAGGCTACAATTATAGTGATTAATATTAGGCTACAATTATGAAGATCAATCAGTATTAGGATATAATTATTACTTCGTGTAAATCAGTTATGCTCTTTTATTTATGCAAGCAAAGTCAATTATAAATGCACGGCCATTTATGAATAAAGTTGTTGATTGATTGATTAAATCTCTAAAGCCATCGGCTTGGACTTCATTACGTCGGAGCCTCTCACTACTGCTCTAAATACCTTGTCTGTGTATATACACTGAGAGTAGGATATATGTACTGGGAGGTGTAGCTAGAGCTTCTTGGTGTATATATACTGAGAGTAGGATATATGTACTGGGAGGTGTAGCTAGACCTTCTTGGTGTATATATACTGAGAGTAGGATATATGTACTGGGAGGTGTAGCTAGAGCTTCTTGGTGTATATATACTGAGAGTAGATATATAGGAGCAGGGTCTTCCCCAAAAATGTATACACACTTTGAATAATTATAAAGCCGGTGTTTTTTAAAATACCTTTCATTTTTAAAATGCAACAGACTCTTCAGGCATTCTTTAATTGTCTGAATGCAGGTACTGCGGATAATAAGAAGTAATATATTCGCAAATATCAAGAAACATTTCATTTGATATTTGAGAGCATTCATGTAACTACTGGTAAATTAACATGATGATCCTCCATAATATGCGGATTCTCAAGTCGATTTTGTAGGTACAGTTGTGGCGGTTAATTGAAGCGTTTAATTTAAATGTAGCTTCATCACACTTCATGTACACACTTTAAATGTAGCTTCATTCAGTGTTAGAAAGTGTGCATGTTCTACACATCTTGCCAAGTACCATTGGCAATATATTTCGGATGCCTAAAACTATTAGTGGCTTTTGGCACAGTTTAAATTAGCTCTATCTAGAAATCCAACATTCTGTTTGTAACTCATTTTGTATGTATTTTTACCTGAATAAGCATTATTATTATTATTATTAATATTATTCTTTTTATTATTATTATTGTACTTTGGTCCGGATCATGGTTATTGATAGCATGGACTAATAATGGAATGTAACTTTTCCATCGGCATCGCATCAAAATACGATGGGTAGAAGATTTCAAAATTCCTACATCACGACTGGCTTGCCGCACAGATTTTCTTGGACATTGGTGGTACGTTTCCAGTACCCTTTCTTGCTTTATAGGGCTCGTCCATGGCCGTGATTTTCCGAAACGCATCTTGTGGACATTGTGAATAGTTCCATCGGAGTCCAACTTGTCTATAATTCAAATGACGGCAAGTCACGTAGGAGGATCTATTTGATCCTCCTACGTGATAGAAGGAGATCTATTAGGAGGATCTATCAAACAGATCCTCCTACGTGATAGGAGGAGGAGATCTATTAGGAGGATCTATCAAACAGATCCTCCACGTAGGAGGATCTATTTGATCCTCCTACGTGGTCTTTATACTTAACTGCGTTTTCAAACTTCCAGATTTAAAAAAAGTAAATTATGTTTTATTAATCTGAAATGGAAAAGAACATAACAAATTATGGAAACTACAGAAAATTAAGGAATACGTGGCAGCAGCTATTTGTATCCCTCCTTACATTCGTACATATACATATGTAGCCTACCTATGGGACACTCAAGTGATCCCGCTTCAATTATGATATTGGTATTTACCCCAGGTCTTTCCTAAATCTAAGCTTATCCAATGTATTCATGAGCATCACACCAGAAATAAATACCTATTTGATACTCCAAGAGTGCGACTTAACCAAATTAGTAATATTCTACAAATCAAGGGACCCAGACTGGGGAATGGTCTCTCTAATCATGTCAAAGGCTGTACCTCTCTCAACCAGTTTAAGAGTAAAACCAAGTGATACTTAATTAACTCCATGTAACCTACCTTACCCCCCTTAATGTCAACCCATGTCTTGTTTTTGTTAAACAATGCTGTTTATTCACCAACTTGTACAATTGCTGATTTCTACCATGTTCCCCCTTTTTTATTTTTCATTCCTTTTTTCAACACAATTTATACCTAATCCTAATTACTATTAAGTTTAGTCTAAGTGGGTTTTTTTCCACACCTTGCCCGAAACGCTATTCGTATTAGTGGCTTTAGGTATTGTATGTGCTAGCTCTATCTATAAATCCACCATTATGTTTGTAAATCAACTATGTATGTTTTTTTCCTGATTAAAAATTTATTTATTGATTTATATGAGGTTTCTTCATGTCTTCAAAAGAACAATTTGCTTTCAATAAAAAAAATCAGCTTGGAAAAACTGTATTCTTTGGCTCTAATATTATTTGAAGGCACAGTGCGTTATCTCAGTTCAATAATCATCACTATCATTAAGAAGGAACCCAGAACCTCGTGGTTATAGTGTGTGTTTGTTGGAGAGGAAGGCAGTCCGTGTAATTGAAATTGAAATAAGTTTATTGAGGTAAAACACACACAAAGGAATGAGGTAGCTCAAGCTATCCTCACCCCGTTCAGTACATTGAGTTAATACATACATAGACACACATCACAAAAAATAAACATATTACCGAACATTCTGAGAGATAAACATATACATTTCCTCCTTTACACAAGTAGTATGGTATCAGACGTACACATAAATACTTTTATGACCTAGGTATACTGTATAGACAATTTGCAAAAGACATGCAGATAATTCAACAAAAGATTACAGTCTTGGTGAGTCCGTGTAAATTTTGCCCAAGTCCCCATGTGCGCCAGGGCGTCATCCTGGACTTATTGTCACTCTGAATGGCTGGATTACACGACCTGGGTCAGATACTGGGGCTCACGGAGCGGGTCCTACACGCCCCCAACCCCATTTTGTATTCTCACAAAAATAATACAACAAATTCAAAATAATTTGTATTCAACAACCCAAATTCAAAATTCGGGTTGTGGAATAGAGACAGGTGTATTCCACGAACGTTTATTTCGTGGAAATAGAACCTTTTATTTCTTCGTCTCGTGACGGTCTAGGCTAGCTAGGTCTGTCGTAGCCTGGGATTTTCTTCTTTTTCATGAAATTTTTGGGCTTGTCTTCCACAGAACCTGGGTTTTTATTGGCTTCCGTGAATGTTTCTTGGCTTCAACGAAGTCTGGGGTTTTCTTGGGTTTTGATTGGCTTACACGAAGTGTTAGTATTTCTTGGCTCGTATGCATAAGTTTGACAGTTGATATGAGGTGCAAAACGGCCAACTTATTAACAGACAGGCTACTGCATCAAAGTCTTTATTGTTACGGAGAATAAAGTTCTTTCGACATATATTTAAAGATAACACCAAGATTAAGCGTCCCAGGGGGGCCAAAACATGAAACACCATGTAACCTACCTTACCCCCCTTAATGTCAACCCATGTCTTGTTTTTTGTTAAACAATGCTGTTTATTCACCAACTTGTACAGTTTCTGATTTCTACCATGTTCCCCCTGTTTTATTTTTTATTCCTTTTTTCAACACAATTTATATCTAATCCTAATTACTATTAAGTTTTTTTCCACACCTTGCCCGTTGCTGTCTGAAGAAGCTAATAGCTAAATATTGATATGGAAGCCATACTGATATATATACACCGTGAGATATACCTCATATCGGTATATATGCCATAAGAGTATACTTTAGACCTAGTCTAAAGTATACTTTACTTGCAGTAAGCATGTGTGGTGGTCTGAATAGCTCTTCAGAAGTCGAAAGTCTTTAAGCCCAACACAAAATCAGTTTTGAAGTCATTTTCTCTCGATGATTTCTATGTCAATTTTTTATTACAAGCTTCGTAACAAAATCCCAAATTAGCACTAATTGAGGAACATTTTTTTTATCTTTATTTCATAAAATACAATATAAATCATATATAAATACATTTTACAAGGCAATACTACACATATACAGTAGTATAATTCTCAGTAAACAAGTGTTTCATTATCACAGAACATGAACTTTAAACCCCTAAATGTTATACTTATTTTTATTTAAATGATTTACAATATTGGAGATTATATTTACATTAATTTGCAGGGGAAATTATTACATTTATATATAATTTATATAATTCTCAGTAAACCAATTTTCCATATCATCACCGAACATGAGCCGTAAACCCCAAATGTTATACTTGATCCTGTCTCGCAAGAATTTAAATATTTTGTCTAATGAGTAATCCTCCTGCCTGCCTATCCTCACACAGTAACCCTCCTGCCTGCCTATCCACACACAGTAATCCTCCTGCCTGCCTATCCTCACACAGTAACCCTCCTGCCTGCCTATCCACACACAGTAACCCTCCTGCCTGCCTATCCACACACAGTAACCCTCCTGCCTGCCTATCCACACACAGTAACCCTCCTGCCTGCCTATCCACACACAGTAACCCTCCTGCCTGCCTATCCACACACAGTAACCCTCCTGCCTGCCTATCCACACACAGTAACCCTCCTGCCTGCCTATCCACACACAGTTACCCTCCTGCCTGCCTATCCACACACAGTAACCCTCCTGCCTGCCTATCCAAACACAAAAAATGTAATCAGAAACTAACATAATTATTGTATTCTTAATTTTCTTACATTTTATGTCAATATGAAACATTAAAAACCTCATTAACTCCACTCTAATACTTGGTCCACATAAAGCTTTAAGAGTGTCTCGAATCCAGTTTACAAGAACAACTTTCTGCTTACAGAAATAAAATATATGAATAGTATTCTCAATTTCAGTACATTGGTCACACTTATTGTTGGAAATAATTCGTCTCTCAGTGTTTTATTCTACCAAACTTCTACCTCTGGAAGAAGCTATTACTAATGGAGGAAATTTGTAAATTGACTGACTCAAGGAGAGCATGTCTATATTAAGGCCTTTAATGATATGTGTCCAGATCTGACTATATGATACATGTGACCTGATTTGACTACATGATACATAATGTACTTCATTAAGAAGTACACAGACATCTACAATGTAGATACTGTTATGAATCACCGTTTAACTGATAATATCTCTAAAACATAAGATGAACCTTCATGCTGTTTGGTTTGATGTTGGGATTAAGGCTTATCGGCATCTGGAGGGTTATTAAGGCCACACAAGAACCTACTGACCAACCAGCAAGTATACTTTAGTCCTAAACATAGTCCAGGACTGCAGTAAACTCTCACTGAATATGCACAAAGAAGCGATGTACGCCTTTGGTGTATATACATCCGTGTCTCACGGTTTAGTGAGTTTGAAGAACTTAGTCCACAGAAGGAAGGATGTCTGCTCTTTACTTGAGAACACAAACAACCACCAGAAGTCTAGAGAAAAGAAGAGATACTATACGAGCTAACTACCTGTCTCTATACATAGTTACATACTAACACGTTCATGTAGATAGAACATTAACCCAACAACTACCCCCAAACAACCCCTTGCTTAACCATCATCAACCCTTGCTAACAACATGAACAGACCTAACCGTTCTCCAGAGCTCTGAAACCAGTTGTTCACTAAATTCCTGCTTGGCATTACTATGCATTTAAAGCATCCTATCTTGAGGTTATCTTGAGATGATTTCGGGGCTTTTTAGTGTCCCCGCGGCCCGGTCCTCGGCCAGGCCTCCACCCCCAGGAAGCAACCCGTGACAGCTGACTAACACCCAGGTACCTATTTTACTGCTAGGTAACAGGGGCAAAGGGTGAAAGAAACTCTGCCTATTGTTTCTCGCCGGCGCCTGGGATCGAACCCAGGACCACAGGATCACAAGTCCAGCGTGCTGTCCGCTCGGCCGACCGGCTCCCTTCGCCACATCTCAACGACCGTCTCCCGGATTTAACACCATCAACAGCTACAGCATCAACCATCATTCCCCAGATGAAAACAAATTACCTCAAAATAACAGCAATCTAAACGGATGTATCCCGGCAGACAAGACAATAACGACCCCACAGTCATCAGCGCTGTGTGGAGCCTGTGTCACCACTACAAGACACATGGGATACACCATCCTGGGATACATCACACCGTCCTGAGATACATTACACCGTCCTGGGATACATCACACCGTCCTGGGATACATCACACCGTCCTGGGATACATCACACCGTCCTGGGATACATCACAGCGGCCATGGGATATATTACACCGTCCTGGGATACATTACACCGTCCTGGGATACATCACACCGTGCTGGGATACATTACACCGTCCTGGGATACATCACACCGTCCGGGGATACATTACACCGTCCTGGGATACATCACACCGTCCTGAGATACATTACACCGTCCTGGGATACATCACACCGTCCTGGGATACATCACACCGTCCTGGGATACATCACACCGTCCTGGGATACATCACACCGTCCTGGGATACATCACACCGTCCTGGGATACATTACACCGTCCTGGGATACATCACACCGTCCTGGGATACATCACACCGTCCTGGGATACATCACACCGTCCTGGGATACATCACACCGTCCTGGGATACATCACACCGTCCTGGGATACATTACACCGTCCTGGGATACATCACACCGTCCTGGGATACATCACACCGTCCTGGGATACATTACACCGTCCTGGGATACATCACACCGTCCTGGGATACATCACACCGTCCTGGGATACATCACACCGTCCTGGGATACATCACACCGTCCTGGGATACATTACACCGTCCTGGGATACATCACACCGTCCTGGGATACATCACACCGTCCTGGGATACATTACACCGTCCTGGGATACATTACACCGCCTTAGGATACAGAAGCCTCATTATCATCATGTGTGATTATCTATCCCATTAGCAACATATCTTTCAGGCAGCTATCCAAACTCTCTTCTCCTTTCACCAGTCAGCCCAACAGATGTTCAGTCCATCATTCACTTACTAAAAACCAAAGCTGGGAGCATTAGTGAAATACCATCTATGGTATACAAGAGTGCCTCCCATGCCCTTGCACCACCCATAGATACTCCTGTTCAACAAATCTCTAGTGTCATACTATTCCTGATATCCTTAAAACAGCAAGAGTAACGCCAGTTCGTAAAGAAGGCAATCCGGCTGACAAACAATTACAGACCGATATCAAATCTACCAATAATATAATTTTTTTTTTTTTTACAAACAGTTCTACTCCTACCTCATAAAATTCAACATACTAAGTCCCTGTCAGTTTGGCTTCCGCTCCCAAAGAGTACCAACGATGCAATTATTAGTCTGCTCGATATAATTTACTGAGCCCCTGACAAAAATGAGTTACCGATTGGACTTCGTTGATCTGAAAAAGGCCTTTGATACTGTTAACCATAATTACCTCTTTCTTAAACTCCACCATTATGGAATCCGAGGTCTTGCTTTGAACTATTTTCGATCCTATCTTAGTGACAGACACCAATATGTAGCCATCACTGATATAACCTCTCCCACTTTTCCATTAATCATAGGAGTGCCACAGGGCAGCATCCTTGGACCTCTCCTATTTCTTATATACATCAATGATCTGCCTAAGGTCTCTATCATTCTTAAGTTTATATTATTTGCTGATGATACTACTCTCATCTACTCAGACCCCAACCCACACACATTAAATAATGTTGTAAACAATGAATTAAAAAAGGTCCACTTATGAATATCAACCAACATTCTAACACTAAATATAGAAAAGACCTACTACATCATATTTAGAATCAAATCAACAAATGCAATTCAGCTTCAGATAGACAATGTTAACATCAGCAATAAAAATTATGGAAAGTTCCTTGGCCTATACTTAGACAAGAGACTCAATTTCAGCACCCACATACAATACATAACCAAGAAAGTCTAAAAAAAACTGTTGATATACTCTCTAAAATCAGATATTATGTTCCCACTCTGCTCTCCTCTCACTATACTACACGCTAATCTATCCCTATCTTACATATGGTATCTGTGCATGGGGTTCAACCACTGCAAACTACAACGTCTGTGGTAGAAAATAATATAACAAAAATAACAAAACTGCAAACTACCTTGAGTTAATTATTTACATTTACGAGCCTGTTCTTAAATGCAAACCCTGTTCTGAAACTCTTCCTTGACCGATGTAATAGAACCCATAATCAGCCCACATCAGAAATAAATAGTTCTTTGATATTTAGGAAATATAAATATCTTTGATATTAAAAAAATAGATAATCAAGCTTAAGTCTGTGTAAACACTTTATGCAAATAAAGGGACCTAGTCTATGGAACTCACTCTCTAACGAATTAAACAGCCGTCCAACTTTTGCCTTATTAAAAAATAAAACCAAAAAGTACTTAATTTCATCTTCATAGTTTTCTACCTTGTGCTATCCAATCCCCCAATATTTGTACCTAAGCCATACAACTTCACCATTGTAATCATTGCTATCATCTTATATCATGATTGTTATAATGAACGCATACTATACTTCATTATACCTTGAAATAATCCTCAAATTATGCTACAATGTACCGGTTGATAACCCTCAAATTTTACTTTAATGTGCCTACTAATCTTTGTCAAATTTTCTTACAATGTACCTGTTAATATTTGTTCATTTTGCTAGAAATTACCTACTTAAAATTAAGGACCTGCACGAAATGCAATGCGTGCTAGTGGCTTTTCAAGAATGTAAAAACATCAGTGCTATGTACTCTCATAACCCAATGTACCTTCTTGTATATATATAATAAATAAATCCTCGTTGAAGGAAGCGTACCAAACAAGTTACGTAGAAGCCAGAAAAAGTGTCTTATTTACACCAATAATCTGACAAGAATATCTAAGAAAATCCATAGAAATTACAACAAATATTAAAAAAAATCCATTAAGAAGACAAAAAATATTCAAGAAAATCCATAACAATAGCAAGAATATCGAAGAAAATCCATAAAAATTACATGAATATCAAAGAAAATTTTAATAAACTTGTCCATTTTAAAGAATGAAGAACAATTTTATTTATATTACTTCTAAGCTGCATCACTTATGAACCCATCCCTGCCCTTGTGTGGCAGTGCACAATAGAAAGTTGTTTTCACATATTCATTCATAAAACATTGATTGTAACCAAGATATATATGTGCTTCAGCCTACAGTTTAGACTTATTGTCTTGTGTATGACACTCTGTCCTGAGTGACAGTGAATACCAGCATTATCCTCATTTTAATAAGGCTTAATTGAATCTTCAGATTAGGCAAAATTGTAATTAATTTTGTCAATAAAGAAGTTAATAATAACATAAGAAAATCAATAAAGATGACAATCATATCCAAGAATTTTGAAAAAAAATAAATATATTCAAGAGAGTGACATCGAGACTTAATTCCATTTGTGGTCATCTATAGGAACAAATCTAACATATTTCTGTCATATTTAAACCTAAAATCCTTTTATTAATGAGCACTTTTAATCTTTCAAAAAAATTGTTTAAACCCTCCCAACAAAGACATTGGTCTATGTTTCTCTACCTTGTTGCTTTTCTTTTAATGCTACTCACACAAACGGTCACAAACACAAACAGGTACTCACAGACACAAACAGGTACTCACAAGCACAAACAAATACTCACAAACCCAAACCGGCACACCCTAACGGGCACTCCACACGCAAACACTCTCGCAAATATTACTATCCAACAAAGATGCTATCTCTCACACACACACAATCATACATGCCCTCATCCTTCATACACAATACACAAATAATGCACAAACTTGCTAAAACTGCCTCCACGAAGAGGCAGTAAAACTCTTTAAGAAATCATAAAAACCTGCTCTTAAGACCCACATTAAGTTTAATATAGAAGCTGGAATTCAAAGAAGTTGTTAAGTATTTTCATTTACCATTGTTTATGTCCTAACTACCTTTCACGCTGTTCTGTAATTGGAAGCGGTAGTTTGTGGCAACGTTTTTATGGTGTAATTGGGTAAGTGGTTAGTAAATAAAGGGGGTAAGGCAGTCACCACGATCAGGGACCCAATACCATCTGCAATTGGAGACCGAGCTACACTTTTCTTCAAATTTTG
>WNGS01163947.1:5931758-5944258 GCA_020271785.1 Procambarus virginalis
CAGTATTTTTATTATTCCTATGCTAGCAATCTACCTACCGGCTCCTCCTGGCCCTTTATCCGTGTAATGATATAATAAATAGCCGGATAACATCTCCATTTCCCTAAATTAGCATACGTGAGCATCCATTTGTTCCTTGATTCATGGTTCAACACCATTTTGATAGAGTGGAACCCTAAGACCCATCATGCACCCCCCCTGTACCCACTCACGAAAAGACTCTTTGTAGTAACAGAGTTTAATAATCCCACTGACGGATATAGTTCTGGGCCTCTCTATGCATATATATAACTTTCGTTAACTTTTCCGCTTTGGAACTTAACACAAAAGAATGGATATCCACTAACGGTCTCCTGATCTAGGCCCCCCTTAATCCACGTATATCCGCACAATAACCTAATCCTTTAACCAATTAAATAGACTATTATCTAATTCTCACACCGGAACAGCGCTATACTGCTTACCCGACATACCTTTCGTTGTATTCTATGACTCACAGACCTTCCAACCATTTTGCTGCACTAAAATCTTGTAGGTATACCTATATAATAATAATCGATATATGTCTATAGTAAATGAAATATATCATAATAATATAGATTATATAACAAAAACATATAAATCAATAGCTTAAATGATAATATCTCTATGTCTTCCCATAGAAGCCCAGAAAAACCCCACCCGAACTTGTCAGCTACTATGCAAGGCCGATTTGCCTAATAGGCCAGTTTTCATAAATTAATGTTTCTCGACTACGTAACCTTAGCCTAACCTATACCTAACCTAACTTTTTACGGCTACCTAACCTAATCCTAACATAGAATATAGGTTAGGGTATGTAGGTAGGGTGGTAGGTCGGTCATATATCTATGTTAAGTTTAACTCCAATGAAAAATGAGTCCTCATACATAATGAAAATGGGTAGCTTTCTTTTATAAGAAAAAAAAAAGGAGAAATTGAAATTCAGGAAAACTTGGCTTATTATGCAAAACGGGACTGCATAGGAGGCCAAAAAGTGAGTTTCGGCTACTAGGTACGACTATAATATATATATATATATCTATATATATATATCTTATATATAGATATATTGATATTATATATATTAATATAATTACTCCTTGAACATGGTCAGACACGGAGGAAAATTGAAACATGACTCCTTTTTTCATTAAGTACTTTCGATATTACTACATCTCAGAAGAGTCTCTCGGTTGACTCCTCGGACGAGAACTCCTCTAGATGTATTAATATACGAACAGTACTTAAGGAAATTTCCTGTTTAATTTCCTCCGTGTCTGACACTGTACACATTTTAATCCACTGTTTATTTTCGTGTATATACACACATATACATATATATATACTTATATATATATATATATATATATATATATTATGATAATATATATATATATTATATATATAGATAATATTATATATATTATCTAATATATATTAATAAATCCCGAGGCTAGGGTTCCCTCACACTGGTAACCCTTTAGTTTATTAAAACAAATATATTTTTCTTTATAGTAGTACTAAATAGTATATTGACTAAATATTTTGTATAACGTAGGTTCTTGACGTTTATACTATAATAACAATGTCCAACCAGGCGGGGTTTTTTGGTATGCGTACCTCTTTCTCTATCCTCCCGGATAGTCACAGGTGTCTGCGTGGAAGGAAGGTTTACCATAGTCTACGAAACAAAAATAAGCATATAAATATTTCTTTCAGAGAGAAATATATGTAGTAGATATGACTGAAGAAAAACAATATTCTACAATAAATAGGACAATCGAACGGATTAGAAAGGCGGTGTCAAGAGCTACAAGCGTCGACTCTGCAGCACCAATTAGTAAATTACCGTCTTACCCACATCACAACACAACACCGCACACGACACTACGACTTCTCTCTCCGCTCTCTCTCTCTGCTTCAGTCGGAACGTATTCACATTTTATTGACAAAATATCGTATATTCATTGCTTACAGGTTGTAAATATTTCTAGTGACATTATTGTCTCCACCCTGGGATACTGTCGCCTATTTATTTGTATTGCAGACATATTATACAACTCGCTAGGATAATATTAACCCGGCAGAAACAGTATAGAGATTAACAAACTGTTTATTCTCGTTTTTGTGAGGAGGTTTAGTGTGGGTAAGGCAGAGAGGTTTCAGTGTATATTAATAGGGAGGCGAGTGGAGAAGTTGGCAATACCATAGAGGGGTGGAGTGTATGGCTAGGCCGGACGCCGCACCACTAGAGAAAATGAAGGTATGGTGAGGTGTGACTCGCATAAACCCGGCCACTTACACCGGCTCCTCTTATCCGGCGCCACTCGGGGGAAGAGTCATACATGTCTAGAGGAGCCATTGTCGGCTCGTTTGGGAATTTATAGGAGAATGTTGTCTTAATAACTTTGAATATGTGGGAAAACAATGCAAGAAATATGGCCAGTATTCAATTCTAATAAAATATATTGAATGGCTATAGATAATTGTGCAGATAAAATGCAGTTCTACAAAGAAAATAACTCTACAAAGAAAAATAATAATGATAATAATAATACAAAATAATAATGATAATAATAATAAAAAATAATAATAATAATGAAAATTAAAATAATAATAATACTAATTGAAGGAACATGACCTCATGTCCAGTAATGCAGAGTTGGGATACATGAAATTAATATTTATTCCATAGTAGATATGTATTTGTACACGTGAGAAAAAGAAATTGTCCACGTACAGCAATCCAGAAATTAACAAGCATGTATTTTTTAACACGGATACAGCTGTAGGTTGTATGCTGTATGGAGTGAGGCTTGCTTGATTAAGCATTTATTATTACTGATGAACATCATTCTTTATATCAGTTGATTGATATAAAGGAATTTGTTTATTAGTTGATTAGCATAATACTGAAGACTGTTCTAATATTAAACTGTGATGTGGTGGGTGTATATATCTCATATATATTTGAGTTTATTGCATTTGTCATTTGTGACGTCATTTGACAGTCACGATTGAAACTTTTTTATCTCTTGTATTTTCTAAGTTGTTTAACAGACGAGTTTTATAACTAATTAAGTGTTTAGATATGGGAAGGAGCAGACATTCACATTCGTTAATTTGTATATATATATATATATATATATATATATATATATATATATATATATATATACGATTTGTGTAGGCGAGTGAATGAATCAAAAATTATCAATGAAAACCTAAGAATAAATTAAGTACAGTGTAGAAAAGTGAATGAAGTACCATTTGATTACATGTAGTAGGAATGAAGCATTACCTGTGCAAGTGTGTGAGTGAAGAAAGTCACATTTGTGAGTACGCATAAATGAACTGCCATTTGTGTAAAGGAGTGAATGATTGAAGCACCATCTGTGATAACTTATGAATGAATGAATTATACCTTAGGGCCTAGGCACCAACCTTCCATAAACACTGCCATAAACATAGGCACCAACCTTCCATAAACACAACCATAAACATAGGCACCAACCTTCCATAAACACAACCATAAACATAGGCACCAACCTTCCATAAACACAACCATAAACATAGGCACCAACCTTCCATAAACACTGCCATAAACATAGGCACCAACCTTCCATAAACATTACCATAAACATAGGCACCAACCTTCCATAAACACTGCCATAAACATAGGCATCAACCTTCCATAAACATTACCATAAACATAGGCACCAACCTTCCATAAACAATACTATAAACATAGGCACCAACCTTCCATAAACATAGGCACCAACCTTCCATAAACACTACCATAAACATAGGCACCAACCTTCCATAAACTTAGACACCAACCTTCCATAAACACTTCCATAAACATAGGCACCAACCTTACATAAACATAGGCACCAACCTTCCATAAACAATACCATAAACATAGGCACCAACCTTCCATAAACAATACCATAAACATAGGCACCAACCTTCCATAAACACTACAATAAACATAGGCACTAACCTTCCATAAACATAGGCACCAACCTTCCATAAACATAGGCACCAACCTTCCATAAACACTGCCATAAACATAGGCGCCAACCTTCCATAAACACTACCATAAACATAGGCACCAACCTTCCATAAACATAGGCGCCAACCTTCCATAAACACTACCATAAACATAGGCACCAACCTTCCATAAACACTTCCATAAACATAGGCACCAACCTTCCATAAACATAGGCGCCAACCTTCCATAAACACTGCCATAAACATAGGCACCAACCTTCCATAAACATAGGCACCAACCTTCCATAAACATAGGCGCCAACCTTCCATAAACACTACCATAAACATAGGCACCAACATTCCATAAACATAGGCACCAACCTTCCATAAACACTTCCATAAACATAGGCACCAACCTTACATAAACATAGGCACCAACCTTCCATAAACATAGGCACCAACCTTCCATAAACATAGGCACCAACCTTCCATAAACATAGGCACCAACCTTCCATAAACATAGGCACCAACCTTCCATAAACACTACCATAAACATAGGCACCAACCTTCCATAAACACTACCATAAACATAGGCACCAACCTTCCATAAACACTACCATAAACATAGGCACCAACCTTCCATAAACATAGGCGCCAACCATCCATAAACACTGCCATAAACATAGGCACCCACCTTCCATAAACATAAGCACCAACCTTCCATAAACATAAGCACCAACCTTCCATAAACATAGGCACCAACCTTCCATAAACACTTCCATAAACATAGGCACCAACCTTCCATAAACACTACCATAAACATAGGCACCAACCTTCCATAAACACAACCATAAACATAGGCACCAACTTTCCATAAACACAACCATAAACATAGGCACCAACCTTCCATAAACATAGGCACCAACCTTCCATAAACATAGGCACCAACCTTCCATAAACATAGGCACCAACCTTCCATAAACATAGGCACCAACCTTCCATAAACAAAACCATAAACATAGGCACCAATCTTCCAAAAAACAACGTTGTTCCATGTTGTCAAATAGTTTGATGATTTCTAATGTATTTTGTTTTCCTTTGAATGGTTCACAAAGCGTTCGAGTGGCTGCCCAAATCTTCCAGTGTAAACTCTAAAGTAACCTCGGTGTGTATACACCGAGAACGAGGTAAACCTCTCGGTGTAGATACACCCCCGTGTGCTTGAACATGAACATATATTTCTTGTTCAACATTTCCTCAGGCTATGCTCGTTCAAGCTGTGGCCGACCACAAGCAACCATTCGAAAAATATTAATGTTCTGTTTGGCCAAAAATATTTTTTTTTTCGAATGCAATATATGTGAACGTTCATTATAAAATTTGTGTATAGTTTAGGTCTAAAATAGGATAATTTAGGTGTTTTGGTTCTGTTGGCAAATATTTGTATTTGTAGTACGTGAGTGAAGCATTCGGAAGGTAAGATTCGAACACAGGAGAGAGCGAAGCACCGTTCAAACAAAGTTTGAATGTAATGAGTTGTGAGTCTTATGTAAATGTTTTCATTCAGCTCCGTCCTCATCACAAACGCTTAATGATCGTTAGTCGCCGCCAAACCCCTGTTTATAAGTGAAAACAGTTTACACGCTACTCACAGTTGATGAAACATGTACTTTTCTTGAACAGTACTTTATTCACAACNTATACGTGGCATAATGTTAATACAGAACGAGGAAGAAGTTTAATATTCAAAAAATTGAATCCCAAATGCCATTAGGCTTACTCAGTCACTGTGGGCTAGCCTACGAATATTGATGGCAGTGAAAACCAGACAATTGAGAGAGGGTGAAGGAAAGTTGCAGACAAGCAAATTTCATAGCGAATTACCAGAAAGTCTGGCAATTCCGAGAGAGAACAAATTATGAAAATGAACCCAGGGATAAATCTACATGTGAAATTATGGACAAATTATTACATGATAATACAAGAAAGCAGAGAACAATTTCATTCCCCACCCCCTATAAGATTCAGAATAACCATGCACAGTTGTAGTCTACAGTCCAACAGTGACTAGAAGCTAAGAGGAGGAGCAGGTGGACTTGGAGAACATAACAGAGGAGAACCACAACAACTACAAAAGAGAGGGGAATAAAGAAGCAGATAAGTCTACATGCCAGTGTTAGCCGACACTGCAAGGTTAGCTACATAGTTTTCGCTGCTTGGTGCCTTCTGTTGACAATTACTTATTTTCAGGAATCTGGAGAAAGCCGAGGTACACAATTCATATTTGATTGAATACATGATTTGCCATGATCTGGCACAGGAAGCCGGTTATACTTATCAGTCACCTCTTCCACATACTAATGACCTTCCCCACGATGCAACTCACACTCCAGGGGCCTGATAGCTGAGTGGACAGCGCTTCAGATTCGTAGTCCTGAGGTTCCTTGTTCGATCCCGGTGGAGGCGAAAACAAATGGGTAGAGCTTCTTTCACCCTGATGCGCCTGTTACCTAGCAGTAAGTAGGTATATGGGAGTTAGACAGCTGCTATGGGCTGCTTCCTGGGGATGTGTGAGTGTGTGTGGGAAAACAAAAAAAAATTGATTGACAGTTGAGAAGCGGGCTGAAATAGCCAGAGCTCAACCCCCGCAAGCACAACTAGGTGAATACAATAGTTGCCTGTCGCCCAGGTAACTATATACAGCTAGGTGAAGAGTCATCAGGTGAAAGGAAACGTGCTGATGCATCTTTGTTCCGCTCGGAAATCGAACCCGGGATTCTCGGATATGAGTCGAGGACGTAGACTACTGCACTACACAACTCATTTGATATGGTATGAACCAGAAGAGAGACACAAATGGAAACAAACTAGCCAGATGAACCAACTTCAGGCATAAGTTTACCAATGTTAGGCAGCACTGAGAAATAATCGGCAAATTTAGAATAAAGAAGAAAATTGGCGGAACCCTTACTTGCAAGTAGTTATACTTGCAGATTTATGCAAGTATAACTACTAGTTGGTATAGAAAGTACCATCTTTGGTTGGTTAACTCTGATTAAAACAAATTAATATCATATATAATATAATTGAAAGTGTTATCATTCCATAAGAAAAAATCTTGTGGAATATATATATATATATATATATATATATATATATATATATATATATATATATATATATATATATATATATATATATATATATATATCATACATATGCATAAAGGCATGTATACTGTAAAGTGGTATGTATCCATTATGTGTAATATGAACGTGCAGTAAACCGCTTGGTGGCGTTAAAGGTGCATGTACCAGAGCCAAGCGAGATATTACCTCTGACGCGCACCCACCAGGCTGCTCCTCTATTGCCAAACACTCCTCAACATCCTCCACAAATATTTGTGAAGGGAAATCTAAATAGCTTTTATATTGATGTGAGGGGCGGTATAATTCTTGGTTATATATATTTAGGTGTGGCAAGTCAGCCGTAAAGTACAGTGGAGAGTTTGTAGTTGACTCAAGGATATAATTGGCGTAGTGTGGTAATTATTTCACTGGAAATTATATTGCAATGTTTTGTGGTAGAAAAATGTCGTATTGTACCTGCAATGATTTATTATAAAAATTGCATGTGTATGTCTGACATACAGCAAGAGGATAAAGGAATTGTACACTTAACTCCTATTGGCAGTTGTATAAAATAAAATATATGAGGGTAGTAGGCTGTTGAGAGCACTTCAATAGTCTTAATGAAGAGTTTCTCTCAGTCTTCTCGTAGGTTACCAATTATATTTGAATGAATTAATTTAATTGTATATAGGTAACATATAATATTCTTTGAGGTGGGATATAAACACGATGTGTGAGTATTGTGATATAAATTTCTACTTGAGGCTAACTGGTTTGGGTTAAAAAAAGGTTGAAGTCTGAGAGGCCTTCACGTTGTTCATTTGTTCCACATTCTCAGTGGAACAAACTCCGAAATGAATAAGTAGTTAACAATATCTTGGTGAGATATTGTATAGTCAAAAAATATATACATGGAACTTGAGATGATGAACAGGTGTTTTGTCCGCTATAGACTACATGCATACACACCAAACAGATATATACACCACATACATACACGTACACGACATTCATACTCACACCGCATAAAGTACATACACGCACAAAAATATACACCATATACACTCACTCCCCATACATACGCACACACCACGTATACTACGCGCACACCGTATACAATACACATGTAACACGTAATATGCTCGCACACCACATACACGCATACGACATGAACATTTACACCATATAAATACACATCACATACATGCGTGCACACACCTCAAGAAGAAAAGGTCACAGACTCAAGCAAAGGTGCCGACAAATATTAGCAAGTTTTATTTCACAAACAGAGTGGCAGACGGTTGGAACAAGCAAAGTGAGAAGGTGGTGGAGGCCAAAACCGTCAGTAGATTCAAAGCGTTATATGACAAAGAGTACTGGGAAGACGGGACACCACGAGCGTACCTTTCATCCTGTAACTACACTTAGGTAATTACGCACCACATACACATATACCCCCCCCCCTCCCCAGTAATGGCGTCATGAGGGTGTGTGGCTGATCGTGTCCTATTTATTAAAAAACATAAAAAATGTATTTGTAAGCCATTTTGGTTATGACCTGAAAGCATCCCCATTCTCTTGATTTTTCTCAAAGCAAAAATACAGTGCTAAGCTGACCAGAAACCCGCTTAACCAAGCTTACCGATGCGTATAAGACGTGGATATTTGTAAGCCGCAACTTTTCATAGTACCCTGTATTTTGTACGTTGGGGGGACCATAACGTACAAAATTTGACGTTCTAGTTGAGAGGAAGGGTTGCCAGAGACCTTCAGCTCCCACAGTACAATTAGACATAAAAATAATATAGTATACACATTTTTAATTACAAAAACGAGCACTTTTCCCTTGTCTTTCCTGGTCGGTTGGCTGAAAGCGTCATCACTAAGCAACACAAAGCTTTTACCTGGGACTACAACATAAAATACCTTTATATGACACACACACATGTTAATGTATAATATGTATATTTTCGGCTAGCAGATCGACGCTCAAACGGAAGTGCACCATGAGTTGGTATAATATGGTTTTTGTATATATATATATATATATATATATATATATATATATATATATATATATATATATATATATATATACATATATATATAATATATATAATATGCTATATATATATATATATATATATATATATATATATATATACATATATAATATATATAATATGCTATATATATATATATATATATATATATATATATATATATAATATGCTACTGATATATATAGATGCTTCTGGTAAACCTATGCCTATGGTATAGATTTGCCTTTGGTATACACAGGCTTTGGTATACATATGGCTGTGGTACACATTAGCCTTTAGTATACATTTCTTAGGTATTCATTTGGAATTGGATAACATATGAATACTAAGAGGCTTTACTATTTAGCCTCTTAGTAACAGTCTTAGAATTCTGTCAACTTATTAGCATATCAATTCCTTTAGACAGAAACGTTTCAGTGGATATGAGATGTTATTGAGAGCTGCTGTGCTGCGGGATTCGAACTCAACCGTCACTCTTCAAATTTGAAATGTACCAGTATTGACGTTATTTGGCGCGCTGTTGCCACATTTTTGGGAACACATTTTTGCTTGTGATTAGAGGGAGGGGGGTCGGGGGGGGTGAAGGTATGGTTACTAATCAATAACTAAATAGTACATGAACTATTCAGTTAACAACTGTAGTACGCAGCATTTGGTTGATGTTAACTTACTGCCGATAGATTTGAATATTGTATAGCTCATTGATATCATCTCAAGCAACTTACTACGGGCTCGCCATAGCCCGTGCTACTTGGAACTTTTGTTCCAAGTAGCTGAATCTAAAACAACAACAACAACAACATCAAGCAACTTGACTTTAATTACCAAGAGAAAAGATTATCACATTGTAATGCTTGCGTTCTTTCAGAGGAATTGGTGTTATAAAGGATTCACAGATCTGCCATTATTTGTTAATGAAAGCACAGGACTGAGATAATGAAAGCACAAGACTGATATAATGGAAGCACAGGACTGAAATAATGGAGGCACAGGACTGAGATAATGGAGGCACAGGACTGAGATAATGGAGGCACAGGACTGATATAATTGAGGCACAGGACTGAGATAATGGAGGCACAGGACTGAGATAATGGAAGCACAGGACTGATATAATGGAAGCACAGGACTGAGATAATGGAGGCACAGGACTGAGATAATGGAGGCACAGGACTGATATAATGGAAGCACAGGACTGATATAATTGAGGCACAGGACTGAGATAATGGAGGCACAGGACTGAGATAATGGAAGCACAGGACTGATATAATGGAAGCACAGGACTGAGATAATGGAGGCACAGGACTGAGATAATGGAGGCACAGGACTGAGATAATGGAAGCACAGGACTGAGATAATGGAAGCACAGGACTGAGATAATGGAAGCACAGGACTGAGATAATGGAGGCACAGGACTGAGATAATGGAAGCACAGGACTGAGATAATGGAAGCACAGGACTGAGATAATGGAGGCACAGGACTGAGATCATGGAAGCACTGGACTGAGATAACGGAGGCACAGGACTGAGATAATGGAAGCACAGGACTCAGATAATGGAGGCACAGGACTGAGATAATGGAGGCACAGGACTGATATAATGGAAGCACAGGACTGAGATAATGGAGGCACAGGACTGAGATAATGGAGGCACAGGACTGATATAATGGAAGCACAGGACTGAGATAATGGAAGCACAGGACTGAGATAATGGAGGCACAGGACTGATATAATGGAAGCACAGGACTGAGATAATGGAAGCACAGGACTGAGATAATGGAAGCACAGGACTGAGATAATGGAAGCACAGGACTGATATAACGGATGCACAGGGCTGATATAATGAAGGCACAGGATCGATATAATGATCCTGCCTCCTAAAATGATACCCTGTAGCTAGTACTTACGAGCAACCATTTGATAGGACGTAGAAAAAATAGACTATTGTAGCAAACACACTTTAAGTTTTGTACAAATAATTTTGTACAAGACGCGGAAAAAAAATCCAAATTTCAACTTTCTACGCCTAAACTGGTTAAGCACTTTGTCTAGTTTTGTTTATGGTAATCACTGTTCTAGGGGCCAGATTCACGAAGCAGTTACGCAAGTACTTACGAACGTGTACATTTTCCTCAATCTTTGACGGCTTAGGTTACATTTATTAACCAGTTTACAAGCATGAAAACTTCCCAATCAACACCTGTTGTTGGTGTTATAAACAGCCTCCTGGTGCTTCGGAGCTCATTAACTGTTTAATAATTGTAAACAAAGCCGCCAAAGATTGAGAAAAGTTGATGTACAGGTTCGTAAGTGCTTGCGTAATTGCTTCGTGAATCTGGCCCCTGGTTAGTGCTGAAATTGTGAATTACTTTTCTGTAATTAAAGTTAATTCTGTACTTGCGAATTACTGTACCTGATTATTGCTGAATTTATTACTTACTTGATCAAATGAGTTCTCTACTTCTTAATTTCTGTACCTTGTTAGTGTTGCATATTTAATCATTGTACCTCATTAATACTGGATTTATTCATTACTCTTACCTGATTATTGCTAGGACTGAAGTGGATTATATTAAGATAGGACTGAAGGGTTTATATTAAGATAGGACTGAAGGGTTTATATTAAGATAGGACTGAAGGGTTTATATTAAGATAGGACTGAAGGGTTTATATTAAGATAGGCCTGAAGGGTTTATATTAAGATAGGACTGAAGGGTTTATATTAAAATAGGACTGAAGGGTTTATATTAAGATAGGACTGAAGGGTTTATATTAAGATAGGACTGAAGGGTTTATATTAAAATAGGACTGAAGGGTTTATATTAAGATAGGACTGAAGGGTTTATATTAAGATAGGACTGAAGGGTTTATATTAAGATAGGACTGAAGGGTTTATATTAAGATAGGACTGAAGGGTTTATATTAAGATAGGACTGAAGCTCTTTATATTAAAATAGGACTGAAGGGTTTATATTAAGATAGGACTGAAGCTGTGTATAATTAAGATAGGACTGAAGACATTCAGTCTTCGATATGATTGACTTCTATTTTCACTAAGGAGCAGCGACCTCCCTTCCCCCTCCCCCCACCCAAGATATTATGAAAATCATTCACATCTTCTGGAGGAGGAAGTGTGGCTGTACTGTAAATATCCAACTATATATAGCAGTTACATTACAGAATATATTATTAAATAGGAAAACAGAAAAATAGCAACAAAACAATGCAGACAAGCATTAACAAAACACAGCTTTATATGTAGATACGACAGAAACCAATAGGCTCTGGAACCTATG
>WNGS01163947.1:5949258-5964569 GCA_020271785.1 Procambarus virginalis
TTAGATAATACTAATTTTCGTTAGATTTAATACCACATTTCGTTAGATTTAATACCATTTTTCGTAAGATTTAATACTATTTTTCGTTAGATTTAATACCAATTTTCGTAAGATTTAATACTATTTTTCGTTAGATTTAATACCAATTTTCGTAAGATTTAATACCAATTTTTGTTAGATTTAATACCAATTTTCGTAAGATTTAATACTATTTTTCGTTAGATTTAATACCAATTTTCGTAAGATTTAATACCAATTTTCGTAAGATTTAATACCAATTTTCGTTAGATTTAATACTAGTATCCGTTAAGTAATAAAACATATAGTTAAACAATACAAATTTTCGTTAGACAATACCTATTTTTGTTAGATAATATAAATTTTCGTTAGATAATATAAATTTTCATTAGATAATATAAATTGTCATTAGATAATATACATTTTTGTTAGATAATATATTTTTCGTTAGGTAATACCAATTTCCCAAAATATTCCAACTCAGTTTTGAGTAGTAAATGACTAGTACTCTAATATTGGTAACATTAATTTTGTAACATTTCACTTCTTTTGTGTTTACCTCCTGTACTGATGTTTGTAATTCATCAACGTCCGACGTTACTAAGGTGACATCAGAGGAGTTAAGTAAATACTATGGATATTTATTTCAGTAGCCTTAATCAAGGATTTTGTTAATATTGTTTCGATTATTGATGTAAGGTAATGATCAGGGGGGAAAACACTACGTCATTACGACTATAGAACACTTGGAAAGGATAAGGATTTAGGATAGAGTGGAGTAAAGGAATTGTGCCCAGCCACTTGGACTGGACGGTAGAGCGACGGTCTCGCTTCTTGCAGGTCGACGTTCAGTTCCCGAGGCTTTAGGTAAAAGATTACACCTTACCTTACTGATGTAAAGCCATTGATGTGAGTCATGGATTGGCATACCCCGTTGGAAAGAGACGTGTGGAGGAATGATGCCACCCTAGTGCTTCATCAACCGGGTTATGATTCATATGGCTGATTGCTTGAAGAGGCGTCTAGCAGCCTGGTTGATCAGGTTACTAACTAGGAGGTCTGATCAGAGACCGAACCGCGGGGACATTGATTCTCGGAACTAGCAACAGTTGCACAAGCAGGTAGAGAGGTGGTGTATTGAGATTGCTGCTGCTGTTGCACATTCTTAAATTCACTTCTGCTACCTAGCTAACGTATGTATATATATATTCCATCTATTAACTACTCTGACACTGAAAAAATTATTTCTAAAGTCCCTGTGGCTCATTTGGGTACTAAGAATTTTGGGAACTTTGTAGGTAGTGATCATGTCTCCCCTAATTCTTCTGTCTCCCAGTGTCGTGAAGTTCAGTTCGAGTAATCTTTTTCCTATAGCTCATTCCTCTCAGCCTGGGGACTAGCCTGGTGGCATACCCTCTGAACCTTTTCTAACTTCGTTTTGTGTTTGACTAGATGTGGACTCCACGTTGGAGCCGCATATTCCAGTATGGTCTATATTCCATTTGAGGTATACAAGGTTCTGAATGATTCCTTACATGTTTCTGAAGAAAGTTCGTATGTTCCCCAACCTTGCATCCGCCGCTGATGTGGGCTTCAGGGGACAGGTCTGGTGTGATATTAACCCCCAGATCTTTCTCTCGTCCTGTTTCCTGTAAGATTTCCTCTCCCAGCTGGTACCTTGTGTTTGGCCTCCTGCTCCCTACGCCTATCTTCATCACTTTGCACTTGTTCAAGTTAAACTCTAGTAGCCATTTGTTGGACCATTCCTTCGGTCTGTCCAGGTCATCCTGTAGCCTCTTGCTATTCTCCTGTCTTAATCCTTCTCATAATTTTAGCACACACGCTCGTGTGTGTGTTGGATGTTTTCTTTCGTAAGTCTTTTGTTTTGCTGCTTGATTAATGAATTTGCTCAATCTCCTTTTTTTGTATTAAGAACGAATCACTGATGTAATGCCATGTGGTGTAGTCTTGGTATTTTTCACCATTTACGTATCTTGATGTACTTTTGCTGTTTAATAACAACTGAATATTCAGTGTCTTCCTGATTCCTTTTTTATCACTGATTTACAGGGTATTTCATGGCCTGAATTATTGGTCACTCTAAACATTATCTAAAAGATTGGTCACGGAAAACATTGGTCACTTTAAACATTACTCATCTAGAAGACTGGTCACCAGAAACATTGGTCACTTTAATCAGTTGTCATGAGCACGTGTTGTCAAATGTTGAGCACTTTCGTGTATACTTCAGGAGCACTGACACAGTATACGCAGAGGAAGCCTACACAGGCAGAAATAAGACAGTAACATGTGGAGTAATAAGAAAGTCTTAAATAAGTGGGGGTTTATGTCCCAATTATTAAGTAATTCTCTTAAATTTTGTTTATAAAATAATTAAAAATGGATTAAGGGTGTACTAACCATTATGAATATTCACGTTACATTTTATATAGGGCAAACATCTCAATATTTAACATTTTTAATTTATCAACGTAAATATTCTGTGGGAAGTTGCTTTATGTATTGATTCCTCTGAAAGTTCTCACCAAATTAATTGGGAGGGTTTTTGTTCTATTGCCAATTGAATGAGCATTTTAAATATAAGTAAATATTATTTAATCCGTTTTTATACAAATTAGTAAAACATGTAACGTCAATATAAGTAATGGCGTATGTACTCTTGATCCATTTTAACTTGATGCTAGTCAAGGATCTTAGTAACTGTATTTCAAGGGAATTACTTCCATTGGGACATTGCCCTGAACCCGACTCATTAAGGTACCCGTCTGGTGATGCCCAAGACCTTGGTTCGATCCCCGTGTTGCTCCAATGATTTTCTCTTTAATGAAGACATTGCTTTTCCACCTCACATGTAATTCCTATTCGTGGCGATATGTACTGTTGTATGCACTGTGTTGGTACTGCTGAAGGTGTGTTGAAATATATCTGTAAGCACTCAAGCATTTCATGTTTTATTTTCCTTCGTGGTCCTGTGTTTTTGTATTATTCGTCATTCATCACGTTAAATTCATCTTGGTATACACACACACACACACACACACACACACACACACACACACACACACACACACAGGATTGGTTCAATAGGAATTGCGAGAGGGCCAGAGACCAAAAGACACAAAAATGGAATCAATACAGGAAGAGGCCAAACCCCCAAACATACAAACGATACAAAGATGCAAGAAACAACTACACAGCAGTGAGGAGAGAGGCAGAAAGAAATTTTGAAAAAGGGATTGCAGACAAATGTAAAACAGAACCAGGTCTATTCTACAAATTCATAAACAACAAATTGCAGGTAAAGGATAATATTCAGAGGTTGATAATGGGAAATAGATTCACGGAAAATGAAAAGGAAATGTGTGAAACACTAAACGAAAAGTTCCAAAGTGTGTTTGTACAAAATGAAATCTTTAGGGAACCAGACACAATAAGAATTCCAGAGAACAACATAGAGCACATAGAGGTGACTAGAGACGAAGTGGAAAAAATGCTCAAGGAGCTAAGTAAGAACAAGGCAGTTGGTCCAGATGGAGTTTCACCATGGGTTCTGAGAGAGTGTGCACCTGAGCTCAGCATTCCACTTCAGCTGATTTTTCAGGCATCCCTGTTTACAGGAGTTGTAGCTGATGTGTGGAAAAAGGCTAACATAGTTCCAATCTACAAAAGTGGAAGCAGGGAAGACCCCCTTAATTATAGACCGGTATCATTGACAAGTGTAATAGTCAAAATATTGGAAAAAATAATTAAAACTAAATGGGTAGAACACCTGGAGAGAAATGATATAATATCAGACCGACAGTATGGTTTTCGATCTGGAAGATCCTGTGTAACGAACTTACTCAGTTTTTATGATCGAGCAACAGAGATTTTACAGGAAAGAGATGGTTGGGTTGACTGCATCTATCTGGACCTAAAAAAGGCTTTCGACAGAGTTCCCCATAAGAGGTTGTTCTGGAAACTGGAACATATTGGAGGGGTGACGGGTAAGCTACTAACATGGATGAAAAATTTCCTAACTGACAGAAAAATGAGGGCCGTAATCAGAGGCAAGGTATCGGATTGGAGGAATGTCACGAGTGGAGTACCACAGGGTTCAGTTCTTGCACCGGTAATGTTCATTGTCTACATAAACGATCTACCAGAGGGATTACAGAATTACATGAACATGTTTGCTGATGATGCTAAGTAATAGGGAAGATAAGAAACCTAGATGATTGTCATGCCCTTCAAGAAGACCTGGACAAAATAAGTATTTGGAGCAACACTTGGCAAATGGAATTTAATGTGAATAAATGCCATGTTATGGAATGTGGAATTGGTGAACATAGACCCCACACAACCTATAAATTATGTGAGAAATCTTTAAAGAATTCTGATAAAGAAAGGGATCTAGGGGTGGTTTTAGATAGAAAACTGTCACCTGAGGACCACATCAAGAACATTGTGCGAGGAGCCTATGCTACACTTTCTAACCTAAGAATTGCTTTTAAATACATGGATGGAGAAATACTAAAGAAATTGTTCACGACTTTTATTAGACCAAAGCTGGAATATGCAGCGGTTGTATGGTGCCCTTATCTTAAGAAGCACATCAACAAACTGGAAAAGGTGCAACGACATGCCACTAAGTGGCTCCCAGAAATGAAGGACAAGAGCTATGAGGAGAGGTTAGAGGCATTAAATATGCAAAACTAGAAGATAGAAGAAAAAGAGGCGATATGATCACTACGTACAAAATAGTAACAGGAATTGATAAAATCGACAGGGAAGATTTCCTGAGACCTGGAACTTCAAGAACAAGAGGTCATAGATTTAAACTAGCTAAACACAGATGCCGAAGAAACGTAAGAAAATTCACCTTCGCAAATAGAGTGGTAGACGGTTGGAACAAGTTAAGTGAGAAGGTGGTGGAGGCCAAAACCGTCAGTAGTTTCAAAGCGTTATATGACAAAGAGTGCTGGGAAGACGGGACACCACGAGCGTAGCTCTCATCCTGTAACTACACTTAGGTAATTACACTTAGGTAATTACACACACACACACACACACCACACACACACACACACACACACACACACACAGAAAGGTGACAGACAGGAGGCACTGAACTACAGGCCAGTGTCCCTAACCTGCATACCATGCAAGCTGATGGAGAAGATTGTGCGAAGAAAGCTAGTGGAACATCTGGAGCGGAAGAACTTTGTAACACAGCATCAACATGGGTTCAGGGATGGCAGGTCCTGTCTCACAGGGTTACTTGAATTCTACGACCAGGCAACAAAAATCAGGCAAGAAAGAGAAGGGTGGGCAGACTGCATATTTTTGGATTGTCAGAAGGCCTTTGATACAGTACCACACAAGAGGCTAGTGAAAAAGGTGGAGATGCAGGCTGGAGTGAAAGGGAAGGTACTCCATTGGATAAAGGAGTACCTAAGCAACAGGAGACAACGAGTCAGTGTGAGGGGTGAGGTCTCAGATTGGCGAGACGTTACAAGTGGAGTCCCGCAGGGGTCAGTCCTTGGACCTATACTGTTTCTGGTATATGTAAATGATCTCCCAGAGGGTATAGAATCGTTCTCTCAATGTTTGCTGATGATGCAAAAATTATGAGGCGGCTACAAGATGACCTAGACAGACTGAGTGAATGGTCCAACAAATGGCTGTTGAAGTTCAACCCGAGTAAATGCAAAGTAATGAAACTAGGCAGTGGAAACAGGAGGCCAGACACAGGATACAGAATAGGAGGTGAAGTACTTAATGAAACGGACAGAGAGAAAGATCTAGGAGTTGATATCACACCAAACCTGTCTCCTGAAGCCCACATTAAAAGAATTACGTCTGCGGCATATGCGAGGCTGGCTAACATCAGAACAGCCTTCAGGAACCTGTGTAAGGAATCATTCAGAATCTTGTATACCACATATGTAAGACCAATCCTGGAGTATGCGGCCCCAGCATGGAGCCCGTACCTTGTCAAGCACAAGACGAAGCTGGAAAAAGTCCAAAGGTATACCACTAGGCTAGTCCCAGAACTAAGAGGCATGAGTTACGAGGAAAGGCTGCGGGAAATGCACCTTACGAGACTGGAAGACAGAAGAGTAAGGGGAGACATGATCACAACCTACAAAATTCTCAGGGGATTCGACCGGGTAAACAACGATAAACTATTCAACTCTAGTGGTACGCGAACAAGGGGACACAGGTGGAAACTGAGTACCCACATGAGCCACAGGGACGTTAGAAGGAACTTTTTCAGTGTCAGAGTAGTTAACGGATGGAATGCATTAGGCAGTGATGTGGTGGAGGCTGACTCCATACACAGTTTCAAATGTAGATATGATAGAGCCCAGTAGGCTCAGGAATCTGTACACCAGTTGATTGACAGTTGAGAGGCGGGACCAAAGAGCCAAAGATCAACTCCCGCAAGCACAAATAAGTGAGTACACACACACACACACACACACACACACACACACACACACACACACACACACACACACACACACACAGTTGGAGGCTGACTCCATACACAGTTTCAAGTGTAGATATGATAGAGCCCAGTAGGCTCAGGAAACTGTACACCTGTTGATTGACGGTTGAGAGGCGGGACCAAAGAGCCAGAGCTCAACCCCCGCAAGCACAACTAGGTGAGTACAACTAGGTGAGTACACACACACACCAAAGATTCTCTACCAAAGATCATGTCTGTGACTACAGGAGAATTGGCAGGTACGAAAAAGGGAAAGATCGACCATTGAGGATCACCCTAAACGGTGCCTAACAGATGGAAAAAGGTACTAAGGAATGTTAGAAAATTACAAAGTGATGAGGAAGGTAAATCCTGGTCATTAAGACGAGATCTTTCAAAATTAGACAGAGAGAAGCTGAATCTGAACCTTGTCGAGGCAAAATGTCTAAATAAGGGCAGTAACCAAGAAGAAATCAATTTTTTTCTACAAGGTGATAGGGGTAGGAAATCCAATAAAATGGTACCAAAAAGGCAAGCCAACAAAATCACTAGAGAAAGGGGGAGTGAAGAATAAGGAGAGAATGAACATGTTCCTGTAAATTGTATACACCAACATAGATGGAGTGAGATCAAAGATACTGGAGTTAAGTGATGTAATACAGCTGCAGACACCAGACATTGTTGCACTCACAGAGACAAAACTTGAAGATGATATTTTAAATGAGGTCATATTCCAAGGGGCTACACAGTCTGGGGACGGGAGAGAAAAATTAGGAAAGGCGATGGCGTTGCTGTGCTGGTGAAAGTACACCTGAAGGTAAATGAAATAATGAATGCCAATTCACAAGACATTGATATAATAGCACTTGAGATTTGCAATCAGGATGATAAACTAACGATCATAAATGCATATAGTCCACTGCCAAGCAACACATGGATAAAGGAGGAGCTAGATAATTAACAAGAGCGTCTTTTAACAATAATGAGAGAGATTATACCGAGAGCGGATAAAGATAGATCACGACTCTTGGTAGTCGGCGTCTTCAACTTGAAATCCTTGGACTGGAGGTATATGAAGCTAGAACAGACGACTTTTGGACCTGTAGATTCGTAAACCTCATCCTGGAAACATTCATGTTTCAGTACGTTAAACAAGCTTCGAGGATGTTCCCTCCATGCTAAATTTGTTATTTAATAGGAAAGAGGAAGAGATATCTGACATTAAGTACCTTCCTTCCCTGGGTAAAATTGACCATGTCTTTCTGGGAATAAAGTATTCAATTCTTATAATCTGGAAGAAAATGACGAGGTAGAAGCAGTTAAAAAACATCATTTCAGGAGGGGACATTATTGGGACCTTTGAAATTTCTTTAAGGAATTTGATTGGAAAGACTCGCTTGCTGACATAAATGAGATGTATGTCACGGTTTGTGAAATATATGATAAAGGCACAACAAAATTTATACCAATGCAGAGATGCAGAACTAGGAAACAGGATTGGTTTGACAAAAATTGCGAGAGGGCCAGAGACCAAAAGACAAAACGGGAATCAATACAGGAAGAGGTCAAACCCCCAAACATACCAGCGATAGAAAGAGGTGAGAAACAACTACACGGCAATGAGGAGAGAGGCAGAAAGAAATTTAAAAAATAGGATGACGGACAGCTGTAAAACAGAACAAGGCCTATTCTATAAATTCATAAACAACAAATTGCAGGTAAATGATAGTATTTCAGAGGTTGAAAATGGGAGACAGATTCACGAAAAATGAAAAGGAAATGTGTGAACCATTAAGCAAAAATTTCCAAAGTGTGTTTGTACAAAATTAAATCCTCAAAAAACCAGACACAATAAGAATTCCAGAGAACAACATAGAGCACATAGAGGTGTCTAGAAGTTAAAAAAAATGCTCAAGGAGCTAAGTAACAAAGCCGTTGACCCAGATGGGGTTTCACCATGGGTTCTGAGAGAATGTGCACCTGAGCTCAGCATTCCACTTCACCTGATCTTTCAGGCGAAGTGTACAGGATCTGTGCACAGGAGTCGTAGCAGATGTGTGGAAAAAGGCTAACATAGTACCAATCTACAAAAGTGGAAGCAAGAAAGACCCCCTCAATTATAGACCTGTATCATTGACAAGTGTAATATAATAGTCAAAATATTGGAAAAAATAATTAAAACTAAATGGGTTGAACACCTGGAGAAAAACGATATAATATCAGATATACAGTATGGTTTTCAATCTGTAAGATCCTGTGTAACGAATTTACTCAGTTTCTATGATCGAGCCAAAGAGATTCTACCGGAAAGAGATGGTTGGGTTGACTGCATCTATCTGGACCTAAAAAAGGATTTTGACAGAATTCCACATTAGAGATTGTTCTGGAAACTGGAACATATTGGAGGGGTGACAGGTAGGATTCTAACATGGATGAAAAATTTTCTAACTGACAGAAAAATGAGGGCAGTAATCAGAGGCATTGTATCGGACTGGAGCAATTTCAAAGTGGAGTACCACAGGGTTCAGTTCTTGCACGGGTGATGTTCATTGTTACATAATGATCTACCAGATGGAATACAGAACTATATGAACATGTTTGCTGATGATGCTAATATAATAAGGAAGAAAAGAGACTTAGATAATTGTCATGCCCTTCAAGAAAATCTGGACAAAATAAGTATATGGAGCACCAATTGGCAAATGGAATTTAATGTGAATAAATGCCATGTAATGGAATGTGGAATAGGAGAACATAGACCCCACACAACCTATAAATTATGTGAGAAGTCTTTAACGAATTCTGATAAAGAAGAGACCAAATAGGGGTACCCCGGTTCTAGACAGAAAACTATCACCTGAGGACCACATAAAATACATTGTGCGAGGAGCCTATGCTACACTTTCTAACTTCAGAATTTTGTTAAATACTGTACATGGGTGGCGAAATACTAACGAAATTTTTCACTTTTATTAGACCGAAGCTGGAATATGCAGCGGCTATATGGTGCCCATATCTTACGAAGCACATCAACAAACTGGAAAAGGTGCAAAAACATACAAGGAAATAGCTTCCCAGAACTGAAGGACAAGAGCTACGAGGAGAGGTGAGAGGCATTAAATATGCCAAAACTAGAAGATAGAAGAAAAAGAGGCGATATGATCACTACATACAAAATAATAACAGGAATCGATAAAATTGATAGGGAAGAAGTCCTGAGACCTGGAACTTCAAGAACAAGAGGTCATAAATTTTAAGCTAACGAAACAAAGCTGCCGGAGAAATATAAGAAAATTCACTTTCGCAAACAGAGTGGTAGACGGTTGGAACAAGTTAAGTAAGAAGGTGGTGGAGGCCAAAACCGTCAGTAATTTCAAAGCGTTATATGACAAAGAATGCTGGGAAGACGGGACACCACGAGCAAAGCTCACATCCTGTAACTACACTTAGATAATTACACACACACACAAACATTAAGGAAAAGGAAATGTGTGAACACTAAACGAACCATTCCAGAAGGTGTTTGCGCAAAATGAAGTTTTCAGAGAACCGGACGCAATACGAATTTCAGAGAACAACATAGAATACACAGAGATATCTCGAAACGGAATGGAAAAAATGCTTAAGGAAATAAGTAGGAGCAAAGCAGTTGACCCAGATGGAATTTCACCTTAGGTTCCGAGAGAATGCGCATCTGAGCTCAGCACTCCACTTCAATTGATTTTTCAGTCATTTATGAATACAGGAGTCGTGTCAGATATATGGAAAAAGGCAAACATATTTCCATTCTACAAAAATGGTGGGAGGGAAGACCCCTCTTAATTGTAGATCTGTGTAGTTGAAAAGCATAGTAGTCAAAACAATGGAAAAAATAATTAAAACCAAATGGGTAAAACACCTTGAGAAAAATTACATAATAACAGACAGCATGGTTTCCGATCAGGAAGATCATGTGTAACAAATCTTCTTAGCTTCTATAATAGAGCCACAGAAATTTGTCAGGAAACATATGGTTGAGTTGCCTGCATTTATCTGGACAAAAAAGACTTTTGACATATTCCCACATAAGAGGTTGTTCTGGAAACTAAAACATGCTGGAAGAGTGAGGAGACCCCAGACAAATGGATAAAACATTTTCTGACACAAAAATGAGTGCAATAATTAGAGACAATATTTCAAACTAGAGAAGTGTTACCAGTGGAGTACCGCAGGGTCCACTTCTAGCACCAATTATGTTCATTGTCTATAGAATTTTTATTTTTTATTAGCACATTTAGGTACATGTGCATTTGTGCATCTACCCTAGACTATATGAAGGGAGGAGACTATATTTGTCTCCACATCTAGTCAAACACAAATATAGTTTTTGACACACACACAGAGTATGTGTCAAAAAACTAGCTACGTGATGCTAAAAACTACAGATTATAGTGTAAACAAGTCTAGTAGCAACACAACGAATATTTCAGATTTGGGTTCCTTAAAATCGCAGAATGTGGGGGGAAGTTATGTCAATATTTCTTAAAGTTTGGCACCGGAGCCAAACCAGCCTGGCCCATGATACTCTCTTTTCCTACATCATTCATTTGTAAAAGTTGGGTGAGGTTAGCCCTAAGCGTCTGGCCTCCTACATTGAACAGATAGACTTTCTCTTCATATATATATATATATATATATATATATATATATATATATATATATATATATATATTATATATATATATAAATGTAGAAATACAGTATAGTTATTTTATTATTATTTTTTTTTTTATTATATATTATAAATTCATATGAATTTCAGTCTTATTATGAAAAGTATAATAAGTTAAAAGATATACGTCTTCAGTTCATTTAAAATATCAAACGTTTCAGACGTAAATTCATGATCAGTGCTAAAAAGAATATATAAAACCCAAGATTAGCTAAAAACATTAATATATCAATCAAAATTGTTTATATATACTTATTAAATAAATTCAAATGACTACAAATTTAAACCTAAAACTAAACTATACAAAATTCAAGGCAGAGATATATACACAAGAGGAGTATAATACAAAGTTCAATAAAATACTTCAAAGAAGACGTCAAACAGTGACTAAACAACTAAGCCGACAATTCTGAGCTGTTCAGTTCATGTCTCATTCTGGCAATTGAGATACTTTCTAAAATGTTGAGTTACTTTCTAAAATGTTGAGTTACTTTCTAAAATGTTGAGTTACTTTCTAAAATGTTGAGTTGAAGGCGAGACGAACTACAAAACTGAACAGCGAAATCCCATTAAGTGAAAAAATGGCCGTTTTCCTTGCTGTGATCTCCAATTTCACAGGATGCACATTGCCTAAGAGGCAGATCAGTACAGTATGAAATACACATTGTAATACACATTACACACCACATACAGTATGAAATACCCATAAATACGGTGTTTAAAATTTCGTGAGGTATTTCCCACATATCTTTTTTTTCTTTATTTAAGAAAATACAATATACTGTAAATCCTATATACTTAAATAAACACTTGTTTACTGAGAATTATACTACTGTATATGTAATGTAGTATTGCCTTGTAAAATTTCCCACATATCGACCGTTACAGTTCGAGCATTGCCCTGTCAATCTCGTGAGGATTGTGTATGTGGTCAACATGTCTCATATGTCTTCCAGTATGGTTGAGGTTTAATTCTTGTAGCCTCTCCTCTCAGTGAATAAGGTAGCAGTTATACTGAAAGTCCCCCATCTCGCAGGATTCACTCTTGTGTTGATGATATCCTCATAATGCACCCAGAGTCTGCCAGTGCGGAATTCCTATCACATGCCTCTCATGACTAACCATCCTGAGTGATGGGGATTTTTAGCATCACGTAGCTAGGCTTTTGTGACACACTGTACTCCACCTTCATATAGTCTAGGGTAGCTGCTCAAATGCACATGTACCGAAATGTGTTAATAAAAAATAAAAAAATTAAATTATACCTCTCAGCTTTGGCCTACGTTTGAACTTTCTCCAGCTTCGTTTTGTGTTCGTTAAGTTAAAAATTTCAGGCTAGCGCTGCATATTCCAGCATTGGTCTGACATACACGGGATACAAGACCCTAAATGTGAAAGTTTATTGTTGTCTGTATGTCTGTGTATATGTGTAAGTATATTTGGTTGTAAATATATCCGTTATCTGTCTGACTAATTATATATGTCTATCTGTCCTATTTGTCTGCCTATTGTCAGTAAATTCACATATTTTGCAATGTTTTCCTCCTATTCCATTTTCACTTTAATCAATAATTCATTAATTGGCCTTTTGAATTGTGCTCATATATTATATAATTCACAATTTTATAATTTTATTTTATAATTTTATAATTATAATATATAATTAAAAGAATTTTATAGTTTTCTTCAATATAATTCGAACAATAAATATTTTCTTCTTTTCGATTTGCTCTTGCACAAGTGAATGCGGTGAGACAAGTTAAAGGGAACCTTCTCTTCGTATCAAAATAGTGAAGCATACCTGTAGGATTTTCACAGAGCCGCGTAAGGATTAAGACATTTTATGTTGTGATACATACAGAAGGATGGAAAAATAGGCAATCTGACATATACACAATTATAATGAGGACCAGAATCTTATTCGTTATGTGTGTGTGTGTGTGTGTGTGCGTGCGAGAAAGAGAAATAGAGATTGAGTTTGTGTAATTACCTAAGGTAATTACCTAAGGTAATTACCTAAGGTAATTACCCAAAATCAATCTCGCTTTCTCTTTCTCACACATACACACTTTTTCCTTCACTCGCACACACAACACACACATACATATAGACTTTGTGTAATTACCTAAGTGTAATTACCTAAGTGTAGTTACAGGATGAGAGCTACGCTCGTGGTGTCCCGTCTTCCCAGCACTCTTTGTCATATAACGCTTTGAAACTACTGACGGTTTTGGCCTCCACCACCTTCTCACTTAACTTGTTCCAACCGTCTACCACTCTATTTGCGAAGGTGAATTTTCTTACGTTTCTTCGGCATCTGTGTTTAGCTAGTTTAAATCTATGACCTCTTGTTCTTGAAGTTCCAGGTCTCAGGAAATCTTCCCTGTCGATTTTATCAATTCCTGTTACTATTTTGTACGTAGTGATCATATCGCCTCTTTTTCTTCTATCTTCTAGTTTTTGCATATTTAATGCCTCTAACCTCTCCTCATAGCTCTTGTCCTTCATTTCTGGGAGCCACTTAGTGGCATGTCGTTGCACCTTTTCCAGTTTGTTGATGTGCTTCTTAAGATAAGGGCACCATACAACCGCTGCATATTCCAGCTTTGGTCTAATAAAAGTCGTGAACAATTTCTTTAGTATTTCTCCATCCATGTACTTAAAAGCAATTCTTAGGTTAGAAAGTGTAGCATAGGCTCCTCGCACAATGTTCTTGATGTGGTCCTCAGGTGACAGTTTTCTATCTAAAACCACCCCTAGATCCCTTTCTTTATCAGAATTCTTTAAAGATTTCTCACATAATTTATAGGTTGTGTGGGGTCTATGTTCACCAATTCCACATTCCATAACATGGCATTTATTCACATTAAATTCCATTTGCCAAGTGTTGCTCCAAATACTTATTTTGTCCAGGTCTTCTTGAAGGGCATGACAATCATCTAGGTTTCTTATCTTCCTATTAACTTAGCATCATCAGCAAACATGTTCATGTAATTCTGTATCCCTCTGGTAGATCGTTTATGTAGACAATGAACATTACCGGTGCAAGAACTGAACCCTGTGGTACTCCACTCGTGACATTCCTCCAATCCGATACCTTGCCTCTGATTACGGCCCTCATTTTTCTGTCAGTTAGGAAATTTTTCATCCATGTTAGTAGCTTACCCGTCACCCCTCCAATATGTTCCAGTTTCCAGAACAACCTCTTATGGGGAACTCTGTCGAAAGCCTTTTTTAGGTCCAGATAGATGCAGTCAACCCAACCATCTCTTTCCTGTAAAATCTCTGTTGCTCGATCATAAAAACTGAGTAAGTTCGTTACACAGGATCTTCCAGATCGAAAACCATACTGTCGGTCTGATATTATATCATTTCTCTCCAGGTGTTCTACCCATTTAGTTTTAATTATTTTTTCCAATATTTTGACTATTACACTTGTCAATGATACAGGTCTATAATTAAGGGGGTCTTCCCTGCTTCCACTTTTGTAGATTGGAACTATGTTAGCCTTTTTCCACACATCAGCTACAACTCCTGTAAACAGGGATGCCTGAAAAATCAGCTGAAGTGGAATGCTGAGCTCAGGTGCACACACTCTCAGAACCCATGGTGAAACTCCATCTGGACCAACTGCCTTGTTCTTACTTAGCTCCTTGAGCATTTTTTCTACTTCGTCTCTAGTCACCTCTATGTGCTCTATGTTGTTCTCTGGAATTCTTATTGTGTCTGGTTCCCTAAAGATTTCATTTTGTACAAACACACTTTGGAACTTTTCGTTTAGTGTTTCACACATTTCCTTTTCATTTTCCGTGAATCTATTTCCCATCATCAACCTCTGAATATTATCCTTTACCTGCAATTTGTTGTTTATGAATTTGTAGAATAGACCTGGTTCTGTTTTACATTTGTCTGCAATCCCTTTTTCAAAATTTCTTTCTGCCTCTCTCCTCACTGCTGTGTAGTTGTTTCTTGCATCTTTGTATCGTTTGTATGTTTGGGGGTTTGGCCTCTTCCTGTATTGATTCCATTTTTGTGTCTTTTGGTCTCTGGCCCTCTCGCAATTCCTATTGAACCAATCCTGTTTTCTGC
>WNGS01163947.1:5965569-5980930 GCA_020271785.1 Procambarus virginalis
TGGACGTTTTTGTGCTGCCCATAGATATACGTTTCAGATCTGAACAGATCATAGCTTTTTATACTAGTACTTTCAGGTCGTTGGGAGTCAGTATTTCTTTCCTATCAGATCTGAGTGTTCGGACCAATACAGTTTTGACAGCAGAGATGGGGATACCTAGATCTAAGTCACTTCATCCTTGTTACACTCTAATTTGGCTGCAATGTCTGTCTCATTATGATGGATTATATGAGACTATTTTTTTTTATTAATTCCTTAGGTACATCTGCATTAGTGCAGCTACCCTAGACTATATGAAGTGGAGTACAGTGTGTCAAAAAGCTAACTAGTTGAGACTATTTTTTTTTTTTATTAATTCCTTAGGTACATCTGCATTAGTGCAGCTACCCTAGACTATATGAAGTGGAGTACAGTGTGTCAAAAAAGCTAACTAGTTGATGCTAGAAAATCCCCATCACACAGGATGGTTAGTCATACAGGCATGTGATAAGCAGTCTGCACTGGCAGATTCCAGATGCATTTTGAGGATATCATCAACACAAGATTGAATAAGGTAGCAGTGGTAATAAAGGTCCCCATCTCGCAGGATGGTTAGTCATACAGGGCCATATGTTTAGTAGCCTGCACTGGCAAATTTTGGGTACACTGTGAGGATATCTTCAAGAATACGAGAGTGAATAAAGTAATTGCAAAGCTCCAGGTACCTCATGCCAACTGGTCTGAAAGGTCTAATAACTGGGCATTCAGTGATGTAGTGCGGTAGATCGTGCCGTAGTTCCTGCTCACAGAGTTTGCAACTGGAGTGCTCAGGATTGGGAGATCCGTCACCTGCAGCCACCTGCCACAGGTAACGGTAACCCAACCTGATCCTTGCAACCACTGTGTCGCACAGTCTAGTGGACGTTTTGTGCTGCCCATAGATGTAGGTTTCAGATCTGAACAAATCATAGCTTTTTACACTAGTACTTTCAGGTCGTTGGGAGTCAGTAAGACTATATTATACTGAACACAGAAAACTCTAGGGAAAACTCGCAAAATATTTCACAATTTACTCCTCGACGCACGAGGGGTGACTATAAATGCTAGTATTTCTTAAAGCATTTAACTTAGGCTGACCTCAACCTGCCTATGTCCGTCCCGAACTCCAGATAATTACCCCCGTGCAAAGTCTGGCGAGGCTAGTCCCAAACATCTGGCCTCTAACTCGGATAGGCAAACAGATTACATTGAATAACTGAGACAGTTAAACATTGATAGTCGAAGCAAACATAATTTATTGAGGAATTTAAATCTCCTCTGGGTTATATTTCGTTATGATATATTTGTCCTTCGGTTCTAATAAAGTATTACTTTTACTAAAGAGGCAGTTGGTTATAAAATAATGCTAGAAAACAAATACATTTTTAGTCCAAGCATGATAAAAACAGAGATAAATTAAACTGTAGATGTGTAAACAAATACATAACAGTAATTTTGATGTATTAATGTGTCGATAGCATATTTAGTACTGATAATTGGAGGGCTCAATAAACCACGGAGCCTTATAATTGAATGTTAAACCTTTCTGGGCTGTGGTTGAGGAGAAAACCAAGGCATGTTGTTATAGATCCTCCTTGGTTCTTATGATTCCAGGAATATGAATATTTAATATTGTTTATTGATTTATCTATGATAAAAAACCTAATTAGCGGTAATTGAAGGTTATAGGTACATGACAGATTATCGATATTCAATAATAGTTTACATGCGGGTATAATTATTTACGGTAATAGTAAATTTGAAGCAAATAATAAAAGGTCTTCCGTAGTGTGATGGGAGAATGACGCGTGTAAACACTGAAGCCTACGCTGGCTTCGGACGATATCTTTACCATGCGATATAAAAACTGTTGGACAAAGCATTATCCTCATTGCAGTTTTCATTATTTCAATCCTCGTCATCTTCGTGATCATTAGAGATATCATAAGCATTATAGACATCATGATTATTACATTCATGATGTTCATGTTCTATAATCATAGACATCATGATTATTATATTCATGATGTTCATCATGTTCTATAATGATATATATATATATATATATATATATATATATATATATATATATATATATATATATATATATATATATATATATATATGTATATATATCATTATAGATATTATAATTTGAGTTTTTGTAGCATTTGTAGCATTCTTTCGCTATAGTTTCTGCCACGTGTACATGTACCCGTATTGTTTAACCTGGTTATGTGATGTCCATGCCTTGCTTCACTCGTTAATGTGATCACCATCCCCTGCTGTGTTGTGGATCGCTCCATCACCATACCCCCCGGCCACCATAATGTGAACCGGGCGACCTATCATAGTGGCGGGCGCCATAATCCTGGCCATACTCTCTGACAATATCATTAGCCAGGAAAACGATGATATTTGGGTCAGGACGCGTTACCCCTCACTTGTAGTGCGCTGTTAGGTAAATTTCGCCCAATTTACTTACTCTCATTTACATTGCGGCGTAAATATAATGGTATTTGCTCTCGTGTGTGTAATGAAACTGTATACTATGGTATTCTGGGTGGCAACATGCAGCAGATGTCTGAGGGGTTTACATTATGTGCAGTAGACATATATACAAGCTGAAGAGTTATGTTAATGAAAGTATTTACTTGTTTACTACAAAGTCTGACACTCTATGCGCAAGGGACAAAATTGCATTACAATTTCAGCTAAAGCTGGTTCTCCAAGTTAGATGGTCCTTGGTTCTAATGATTTCAGAAATATGAAATTATATACTGTTTATTAATTTATCTATTTATGACAAGAACTTAATCCAGTTAGTTTATTTACTCTTTGATTAATAGTTTGCATCAGAAAGCAAATTTTGCTTTACTACAGATTTTATGAATCTCCCTCATTACATAGAGTGTAAATCCTGTATTACATTACTTGCTCTTAAGTGTGTTATTTGGAAAATTAACATTTTCTGTGATAAAAAATCGTCATATAAATTCAAGTACAAGGCCTTTATTAGCACATCAACAAACTGGAAAGGGTGCAAATACCTGCCACTAAAGGACCACAGACCTAAAGGACAAGAGCTACGAGGAGAGGTTAGAGGCATTAAATATGCCAAAAGTAGAAGATAGAAGAAAAAGAGACGATATGATCACTAATTAAACATCATTGCCCAGAGATGAATAATACCACATCACTGCCACAAGCTGCACAGTAAGACACATCACTCTTACACGCTGCATAGTAAGACACATCACTGCCACAAGCTGCATAGTAAGACACATCACTGCCACAAGCTGCAGTGATGTGGAAGTGCCACAACGAGCTGCAATTTTGGCATATTTAATGCCTCTAACCTCTCCTCGTAGCTCTCGTCCTTCAGTTCTGGGAGCCATTTAGTGGCATGTCTTTGCACCTTTTCCAGTCTGTTGATGTGCTTCTTAATATATGGGCACCATGCAACCGCTGCATATTCCAGCTTTGGTCTAACAAAACTCGTGAACAATTTCTTTAATATTTCCCCATCCATGTATTTAAAAGCAATTCTGAGTTAGAAAGTGTAGCATAGGCTCCCCGCACAATGTTCTTAATGTGGTCCTCAGGTGACAGTTTTCTATCTAAAACCACCCCTAGATCTCTTTCTTTATCAGAATTCTTTAAAGATTTCTCACATAATTTATAGGTTGTGTGGGGTCTATGTTCTCCTATTCCACATTCCATAATATGGCATTTATTCATATTAAATTCCATTTGACAAGTGGTGCTCCATATACATATTTTGTCTAGGTCATCTTGAAGTGCATGGCAATCATCTAGGTTTCTTATCTTCCCTATTATCTTAGCATCATCAGCAAACATGTTCATGTAATTCTGTATTCTATCTGATAGATCGTTTATGTAGACAATGAACGTCACCGGTGCAAGAACTGAACCCTGTGGTACTCCACTCGTAACATTCCTTCAATCCAATACATTGCTTCTGATTACGGCCCTCATTTTTCTATCAGTGGAGTTAATGAGGTTTTTAATGTTTCATATTGACATAAAATGCAAGAAAATTAAGAATACAATAATTATGTTACTTTCTGATTACATTTTTTGTGTTTGGATAGGCAGGCAGGAAGGTTACTCAGTAGACAAAATATTGAAGTTCTTGCGAGGCAGGATCAGGTATAACATTTGGGGTTTAAGGCTCATGCTCGGTGATGATATGGGAAATTTGTTTACTGAGAATTATATAAAATATATATAAATGTAATAATCTCTCCTGTATTTTAATGTAAATTTATTCTCCAAATTTTGTAAATCGTTTAACGGAAAATATGTATAACATTCAGGTTTTTTTAAAGATCATATTCTGTACTAATGGAAAACTTGTTTACTAAGAATTGCAATGTATAATTCTCTTGTAAAACTTTTATAATTTGATTTATATTGTATTTTCTTAAATAAAGATAAAAAAAAAGTTAGGAAATTTTTCATCCATGTTAGAAGCCTACCTGTCACCCCTCCAATATGTTCCAGTTTCCATAACAACCTCTTATGTGGAACTCTGTCAAAAGCCTTTTTAGGATTAGATAGATGCAGTCAACCCAACCATCTCTTTCCTGTAAAATCTCTGTGACTCGATCATAGAAACTGAGTAAATTCGTTACACAGGATCTTCCAGATCGTTTCTCTCCAGGTGTTCTACCCATTTAGTTTTAATTATTTTTTCCAATATTTTTACTATTACACAATATTATAATTACTATTACTGTGTGTGGATAGGCAGGCAGGAGTGTTACTGTGTGCGGATAGGCAGGCAGGAAGGTTACTGTGTGTGGATAGGCAAGCAGGAGGGTTACTGTGTGTGGATAGGCAGGCAGGAGGGTTACTGTGTGTGGATAGGCAGGCTGGAGGGTTACTGTGTGTGGATAGGCAGGCAGGAGGGTTACTGTGCGTGGATAGGCAGGCAGGAGGGTTACTGTGCGTGGATAGGCAGGCAGGAGGGTTACTCAGTAGATAGAATATTAAAGTTCTTGCGAGGCAGGATCAAGTATAACATTTGGGGGTTACGGCTCATGCTCTGTGATGATATGAAACATAGGCTTACTGAGAATTATATAAACTATATATAATGTAGTATTTCCCCTTGTAAATTTATGTATGATCTTTATATTGTATGTTGACCAGACCACACACTAGACCACCTTCACCTTCGTCTTTATATTGCATATTATTTAATAAAGAAAACAAAAAAAGTTATTTTCGTGGATGGGGATGGGAGTAACTGGAACTAGCATGAAAATATTTATACTCTGTGGCGACATGTGACGAACAAGGAATCTAGACATATAATAAAATGGCCTTCGTGTTAAATATATATATGCTAGCAAGAGGAAACATCAAAACAGCTGTCATAGAAAAAAAAAGTTCACATCTCTAATGTTATTCCCATTCATGGTTGTATTGCCTATGTAGACCACTAAGGCTTCTGTGCTCACAGAAATGTCACAGTTTGCCTAATACCACTTTCGAAATGTTCAGTAGAATGACACCCATTACGGTACTGACTGGCGCATATTGTGTAATTATCATACCAAAAGATATCTTTTAATTAACACTTGATATGATTTGACTACCTTGTGTGCTCTCGCTAAATAAACATTCTTCTGAGCATCGTAAGTAACTGTATTCGAAACCACAGGCAAGCTGAATCTCATGTCGAAAGCTTGAGACAAGTTCCTTGACCTCGTTTAAGATTAAGTCCTCATCAAAGATATACCAACAAGGACGACAGTCTTTTAAGTTAACAGGAGATTGCATTTGGTAAAACTCACACTAATGGTTGATCAATACACGGTCATAATTTATCAATACACACTCATACTTGATAAATAGACGCTCATAGTAATACAAGCCAAGAAACTGAAATGAACTATCATGGTGATACTAATATTATTTCAACGGCCACTACCAGCCTAAAAAGAGAAATTTCGCCATTGTGAGGAATACTGAAAAGTATAGAGGAACACATCGATTACATAACCAAGAAATGATCTTTGAATTTAGCCGCTAAGAATATCAAATACAGCCACTAGGATAAAAAATACAGCCACTAGGATAAAAAAATACAACCATCAGGATATAAAATGCAGCCGTCAAGATATCAAATGCAACCACACGATATAAAATGCCGCCATTCAGGATGTAAAATACAGTCCCTAGGATGTAAAATGTAGCCATCAGGATATAAAATACCGCCTTCAGGTATTTTACAGCCATCAAGATATAAAATTCACCCATCAGGATATAAAAGGCACCTATCCGGATATAAAATGTAGCCATAAGGATATGAAATGCATCATCCATCAGGATATAGAGCTACTCCGAACTATAAAAACTGAAAATGGCCAAGAGAAAGCTGGCGCAGAATATCAGGAGGAATTTCATGTTATTTTGTTCACATACTAGACCAAAAAAAAAATGAACACGAAAACTATGCATGACCCTTGAATGATGAAAACTATCAAGTTATAACTGGTGGAAAAAAGACAGAGGATACTTAAAATTTAATATTTTGCATCAGAATCTACGCAAGAGGATCTTGTGTATATAACAGTTGGGGTATGGTCAAATCCTACACAATACTACGGTTCGAGAAAGCGCGTTTTCTGATTGTCCAAACCACATTTATATCGTTAGGTTAGGCTGTTAGGCTCTGTTGGGGTAGGTTAAGTAAGGTAAGTTTCAAATTCCATTGGTGAATCGCCTTGTGTACGATGTTACTTGTATTCTATAGTTGCCGTGAAGATGTTTTGTGAGGAGCTGATGACATGATGCTGGACATATGGACCAAACATTTGTGAGATCATCTAAAGGATTATTAATATATATTGAAGTACAGAAGTACCAGGAGGGGTGGAGTCAAGTTTATAATTATGAATTTATTGGGTTTAAAAAGCCCCAAATCATCATAATAACATAGAGCTTAGAAGGCGTGTATCATCAACCATCTCACAGAACAGAATCCCATCAAAACATTCCAAAAAGGATTATCGGAACTACTATAACCACTACACCAATGATCGTTTGTCATAAATTAGATGTTCATTGGTGAAGTGGCTACAGTACCCTGTACACCAAGGGGGGGGGGCGTCCTGGACAGCGGGGGTTCGATTCCTGGTCGGGTCAAAAAAGTTCATACAGGTATTTACAAACAAAGTTCACACATACAGGTATTTACAAACAAGTATTTTATGAAAAGCTAAACGCCCTCGGAGGCCAAAGGCTTCCACAGGTGCTATGTTCCGCCTCTATGTAATTAGCCAACAGTTTCCATAACACTTATACCAAGTAGGAGATATTTGTCCGGCATCAACATGATAAATCCAGCTGAAAGTGAGATTTATATCATATGTTAAACTTAAATGAGCAAGTTCAAGATTTACGAATAGTGTTTTTTTGTCTTATGCAAAGAAGAGTGTTAAAGCATAACAAAACATTTGTTATGCTCTAAGCAAACATTTGTTTGATAATGACGTTATTCCCTTGGTAGTTGAGTCGTAACGTGTTTCAGTGGTGGATGAAGTGTGCTCATAATTATACAAGCCTGGCAAGTACCTCACCTTTTAATAATGTCGAAGAAAGAGAGACAGAGAAGAGACAGACAGGAGATGGGGGAAAGGGTGATGGAGAGAGGAGACTACGGGGGGGGGGGGGGGCACAGTGGGTAATGTTTCCTTTCAACTGATGCACTTGTTCATCTAGACGTACATAGGTAGCAGTTAGCAGTTAGACAGCTTTTATGGGCTACATCCTGGGAATGGTCAGTAGTATAATATACAAATTTAGACATTTTGGCCCAGGGATCTGAATCAGAGCAGAGGAAATCAAAACAAAAATAGCGGCTAGGTCAGGATCGTCTTAGGTTTTACTCAGAAAACACATACAGGAAGGTGGTTTTCTTTGTAGAGGATTGAAGATTGCTTAAGGCTTGTAAAGCAAAATTGCTTAATTTAGAACAATAACACGATGATCTGAAGAACCAGGTTAATACTTCATCAGTCACTTTGTAGCATCAGGATAAGAAATTGACAGCTTAACTGACAGGTAAGGAAACAGGAAGGACAAATCAAGGCACTGGAGAAAGAATATGAGACATGGAAATTGAAGGGAAATGAATTTGAAGAAATAAAACAAATAGATAGGTATGGACCAAGAATTAAGAGAAACTGTACACCAGAAAAGATAGTTAGGCAAGGAATTTATAAAATTAAATTCATGGGCAACTCAAATGGAAGAAGTTACTAGAGGTTTAGAAAAGTGCAAAGAGGAAATGAAAGAAACATGCGCAGTTGTAAAATAGAAAGAAATAATCCAGGAAGCCAGGAACCAAAATGAGAATCAGGATCTGACATTAAACAGGTAATTAGAAAATAACTGGCTATCAGCAGAAATTAGTACAGAACACTATAGTAGAAGTAAGTCTATAATTATTTTTGGATGTTTGGAAAAGGAGACACCATCTTAGATGGACAGAGTATCAGAAGAGGAAACAAATCAGTGAGAAAATAGTAGATGTAGGGAAAGGCCTGTCAATAAAGGAAAATGTCTGTGATTATCGGAGGCTAGGAAAATATGTAAAAGGTAAGACTCGCCCGTTAAGGGTGACATGGAAGGAGTGAAGCTAATGATAAGTGCTTAGGAATGCTAAGAAATTTCAAAATAGTGAGGATGGGGAACAATGGTCATTAAGACGAGACTTTTGTAAGGAAGACAGAGAAGATGAAACTGAACTTTGCTGAAGCAAATGCTTAAATGACAATAGAAAATGAAGAACGAAACTTTTTTTTTCTACATGGTGATAGGGTACGGGAACTAGTGGATGATACACGAAAGGAAATGAACAAACTCTTTACAGAAAAGAAATGTGAAGGGCAAAGGAGGAGAGAACATGTTCCTGAAATTGTGTATACCAGCACTAATAGGGGTAAGGTAAAAATTACTGGAGTTAAATGATATAAAACAGCTTAAGATGTCAGATATTGTCCGTACTAGCAGAGGCGAAACTAGAGGTTAAAATTTTAATGAGTGATATTCCTGAGGGGCAATTCTTTTTGGAGATGTACCAGAACAACTAGAAAAGATGGAGGTGTTGCGATCCTAGTGAAAGAATGCCTAAAGCAAAGAGAATTGATACTTGACAACTCTCGGGTGTAAACATAATGAGCTGGATATTTTACATCAGTACGATAAACTAATAATCATTACTGCACATAGTCCACCAGAAAGCATTGGTGGACTGCATGCAGTCCAATTGGACTGTACTAATCCAACATCTCCTAGTCCAGACTAAGGAGGAAGCTCGATGACAAAAGAGAGGCCCTTATAATTATCATGAGATGAGATAAATTATTGTAAAAGTAGATACAGATAAATCAGGATTGTTAATACTTGGTGACCTCAATTTAAAATCGATAGACCTGGGAAGAGCTTGAAGCAAGAACAAAGGATTTTTGGACTGGCCGATTCGTAAACCTCATCCTGCAATCTTTCATGTATCAATATATAAAACAGCCCACATCACTGAGAGAAGGTGATGCTCCATCATTGTGGATTTGGTACTTACCAGGAAAGAAATAGAATAGATATTTGACATTCAGTACCTTCCTGGAAAGTGACTATGTCCTGTTGGAAATTAGTATATGCTATGCAATATAATCTAGAAGAGAATGGCGAAATTGAAGTAGTTTACAAACTTGATTTTAAGATAGGACCTATGGAAAACTTAACCATTCTTTTATGAATTTATCTGGAAAGACGTGTTGCCAGGCAAGGAAGTAACTGAGACTGTATGCCAAATTCTGTGAAATATACGATGAAGGACAAACAAATATATACCAAGACAAAGATGCAGAGCTAGAAAACATGATTGTCCAACAGAAATTATGAGAGTGCCAGAAGAGGAAAAGAAAAGAAATGGTACAATTGGAAGAGACCAAACCTCCAAAACCAGCACAAAAACTAGATCTAGACCTTTTCTATAAATTCATTAAAAGCAAGCTGCATGTAAAGAAAAAATCCAGTGATTGAGAATGGAACAGGTTCACTGGAATGAAAAAGGAATGTGAGAAACACTAATGAACTATTCCAAAGTAGTTGTTCAAAATGAGGTTTTCCAAGAAACCAGACACAATACTAATTACAAAAAAACGCAATAGAGCACATAGAAGTGTCCGGAGACGCAGTGGAAATTTACTACATTGGGACTAGAAAAAATAAGCAGGTGGACCAGGTGGAGCAGCAGAGAAGACACTCTGATTGACCCGTATCATTAACACGCGGGTACTGTAGTCAAAACCCAGAAGAAAATAGTTAAAACCAACATGGGTAGAACAACTGGAGAGTAAAGACATAATAACAGACAGACATAATTGTTTTCGAACAACAGATTCTATGTAACAAATCTCCTAGTTTTATGATAGATAACAGAGATTCTCGGAAAGAGATGGTTGGGTTGAGTTTAATCTAAACCTAAAAAAAGGATTTTGACAGTCCACACAAGAGATTGTTTTGGGAAACTGGAACATGCTGGAGCGGTGACAGGAAGATTTCTGGCTTGGATGAAATTTTATAACCGACAGAAAGATGAGGACGGTAATCAAAGGCAATGAATTTTGACTGTGGAGTGTAATAGTGGAGTACCACAGGGCTAATTTTGCACCAGTAATGTTAGTCTATATAAAACTACCATAAGGAATACAGAATTATATTAATATGTTTGCTGATGATGCTAAGCTACTAGGGAAGGTAGGAGACGATGACTTTATATTATGTTAGATGTTATGGATTGTGGAAAGGTGAAAATAGATTCAACAACTTATAAATTATGTGAAAAGGAATTAAAGAACTCTGAAAAAGAGAAGATCTAGGAGAGTTTTGGATAGTAGCTGTCTCCAGAGGAAACTCATAAGAACATGTGTGAGAGGAGCATATGCTCACACTTTCCAACTTCAGAATATTTTAATTATATAGATGGTGAAACTAAAGAATCTATTCTTAACTTTGTAAGACCACAACTGGCATATGCAGTAGTTGTATGGTGCCTATATCACAAGAAACACATCAATAAACTGGGGAGAAGATGCAAAGACATAGCTGACCACCAGGGATGGTGCTTCCGGTACACTGAAAAGACATGAGCAATGTGCAGGAGTAGATGTCGAGGTGTTAAATATGCCAAGTTAGAACGACAACTAATGAAAAACACGAGATGATATGATCATAACGGGTAAAATAATCAAGGGAATCAAGCAAAATTAATAAAAACAAATTTTGACACCTTGGAACCTCAAGAACAAATACTTCATAGATTTAAGGTAACCTAAACAGAGATGCCAATTCAAGACAAAATACAAAGTTCACCTTTTGCAAACAACATCGTGGTAGCACGGTTGGACGCAAAGTTAACGTGAAGCGTTGGTGATCGGTCCAGTTAATCCGTCACGCTAGCCTTCAATACGCGCCTATATGAGGCAACAGTACGCTAGCTGGGAGGCAGACCGGGCGGGCAACCACGAGCGTAGCTCTCATCCTGTAACACACTCAGGTAATTACACATGCTCTAAATGAGGATGGTAGAACGAGAGAACATATTTGGAAGCTGTAAAGTGTAAACACAGATGAGTCCAAACATCAGATGCATTCGTAAATGAGTGGAAACGGCTTGAATGATGTTTGTCGAAGTATATTCGATACATAATTTTAAATGTAAATAAGATAAGAAAATGGTGAAAAGAGTCATTGCATTGCACTACTAATTCAAAGGCGGGGGCTAAAGAGTATGCCTAGCACACAATGATTGCAATTTCTGTTCGAGACAAACTGACTTTAAAGGAGATTTCAGCTAAATAGTATGGTTAAAATATGTTATTAGTAAGCAATTTACTATAACATTCAGAAGTTTGGATATAACAAATAGAAAATATACTTTCAGAAGCAAAATAATTTTTGTACGTTTAGTGACGAACCATTAAGTATATATCTATATTGTTGTATCTGTATATAGCTAATCAGTTCATTTTTTTTTTACAGATGAAAGTTTTTTAAGGAATAATAATGTATGATAAAAAAGTTCATAGATACTTTAAATATGTATTTTTTCTCTGAAAACTGTACTCAATTATACAAGACCTTTTTAAATAATTAAAGATATAATTATGTGATGCTCATAAATGACAAAACCAAAAATGATTTGGAAAAATGTGTTTAATAATTTAGCAGATTAATTAACAAAATTAAATAGTCACAAAAGTTGCGCTATCTTTTAAAAGTCTGTTGCCATGGAGACTACTCACCTAGTTGTGCTTGCGGGGATTGAGCTTCGGCTCTTTGGTCTCGCCTCCCAACTGTAATAAACTTTTTGGTACAGGTTCCTGAGCCTACTGGGCTCTATCATATCTACACTTGAAACTCTGTGTATGGAGTCAGCCTCCACCACATCACTGCCTAATGCATTCCATTTGTTAACTACATTGAAAAAGTTCTTTCTATCGTCCCTGTGGCTCAATTGGGTATAAAGTTTCCACCTGTGTCCCTTTGTTTGCGTACCACCCGTGCTAAATAGTTATCTTTATCTACCCTGTCAATTCTCTAAAGAATTTTATAGGTAGTGATCATGTCTCCCGTAAATCTTGTCTTCCAGTGTTATGAGGTTGAAAGCTTGTGTTCCCATAGAGCCGGTGTTGCCATGGAAACTTGTTTTGCTTTGAGTCTGTATTGCCATGGAACCTGTGTTGTCATGGAGACTGTGTTGCCCTAGAGCTTATACTTCCAAGGATCCCAAAGGCTGTGTTAAATGTTTATCACCAGCATGTGGAGCTTGTTGTAGGTCGCGTTAATTTTGGCAGAACCGTCCAAGATAATCTAATAAGCAATGCTCGACGATTGTTTAAAATATTTGGGTAATTACTTATTAATTAGTATAAGTCGAGTTTAACCATTGTTAGGCAGTACTGAGGAATAATAGAGTTGTTTAGGGTTTAGATAAGGCTACTTGGTTAGTTCTGGTTAAACATTTAAAAATAGTTTTTATGTGCGTTGAATTCATAGTTTATAAAATATAAGAAAACACACTTTGAGGGAACTAAGCATGTTTAGTAACTATACCTCAGCAGTATTTTTAATCAGCATTCTGAAATTATATTTTCGTTCTTCAAAGAGACTAAACATTTAGCAAACTTGAAAAATTTTGATTTCTAATTAAGAAACAAATCTTGTTTGTATTTTTACAGAAATGTTGAATTCCGTATCTGTTCCACACCATCATGTCTGACCTCTATTTCAGGAGACAGATAAAAGAGAACTTAAGAACATAAGATCAAAGGTAACTGCAGAAGGCCTATTGGCCCATACGAGGCAGCTCCTATTTATAATCAACCAATCCCATTCATATACATGTCCAAGTACATAATGGACACCATATATCCAACCCAGGTGTATGTAGCCTAGCGTGCAGCTGTGGCCATAACTTGAGAAAATTGGGTACTTTAAAAAACATTTGCTAATATGACTGACCTGTCGTGTATAACAACCATAACAAAAATGTATTTAGTCCCACGCGTGATAATTCCGCCTTATTGCGTGAATATGTGAATTAATAATGATCGCTATTGTTTCAACGAGCGGGTCAATTTTCAGTAATTACGGCTCAAGTGCGCGATTTAAGAGGGCAAGTGAACCGTAGTCTCACACCTAACTTTCTTTCATGATTGTAGTTCAGCGCATTTTGAGAGTAATAATTTTTAAAAACAAAGTTTACGGTGCACACAGAAATCACAATAGCGTGATATACATCAAATGAACAAATTCACTAATCCACAAATCCAAATTTACGGTGCCTCTTCATAAAGTTTGTAGTGCCTCTTCATTACCATATACAACTAACACTTCTCCCAGTTCCATCTTTTTGGGTGAAAATTTCTACTTCAAAAATATAGAAGAATATACGAAAATCTTTTCGGTAATTATATATGGTAACGAAAACATTATTCATACGGTGATTAACAGGTAATTTGTATTATGAGATTATCTCTGTATTCAAATTTGAGTTTCTATTCCCTGTCAGTTTACAATTTTGATTTTGCCACACTCAAATTTGAAAATTGACTTAATTAGCAGGTGCATATTGACTTCCCACGAATATATTCCATCTTATCTCATGGAATATATTCCGAATATATTCCTAATATATAATATATTCCGAATATATGCTATATATATAATACATTCCGAATAGTTTCTCAATGACGAATTATATTCCATGTATCAACGTGTACTTATTTCACCTACCTTCATTTGTCGACCTCCTATAGTTACTTCTTCTTTCACTTGTCGACCCTACTATAGTTACTTCTCATTTCTTGACCTCCTATAGTTATTTCTTCCTTCACTTGTCGACCTCCTATTGTTACTTCTTTCACTTGTCGACCTCCTATTGTTACTTCTTCCTTCACTTGACGACCTCTTACACTGACCCTGCCCTCACTTGACGATATCATTCACTACCTTTCTTAATTTGTCGACGTCCTACACTGGCGTTTTCCTTCTCTTGTCGACATTATATACAGAATTATCCTTCATTTATCAACATTATACAATGATTCCTCTCAAGACTTTTGAATCAGCGATGATTCGCTGATTCCTCCTCTCCTTACATCCCAACCTCCTTCACTGCCTCTTCTCTTCGCTGATTCCTCCTCTCCTTACTTCCCAACCTCCTTCACTGCCTCTTCTCTTCGCTGATTCCTCTCTCCTTACTTCCCAACCTCCTTCACTGCCTCTTCTCTTCACATGTCGGCCTCCTACGTACTGACTAGTCTCCTAACTGGTCAACTTGCTATAGTAACCCCTTTCCTCAATTGTCAGCCTTGTAAACACTTACTCCTCCCTCACTTGTCAACCGATATAATGACTCCTGTACTCACTCGGCTACCACTGTTTGTCCTCACCCTTGACGTAGTAGCAGTTGTGAAGACAATGCTGACTGGAATGAGTACGAATGCCATGCTCCCACGGTGGCCATCACACAACAAAAACTGAAAGGTCACCAAAGGGGGAGGAGATGGCGAGGTTTTTCTGATTAGCAGTAACATCAGCCAAATGTCAATCCGAATGATATTGCAAGAGTAATAGAAAAGGAGTAGATAGAAAGCATTAGTGATGGTACTATACAACGCTACAGAAAATAATTGGAAATTCAGGCAAGAACATGATCATGCAAATATTGCTAGAATAAATATCCTTCAAAATTCGTCATAAAAATTCCAGTATCTAACAAGAAAGCTGTTTGTAATGG
>WNGS01163947.1:5981930-5992130 GCA_020271785.1 Procambarus virginalis
TGGTCTACATAGGCAATACAACCATGATGGGAATACATTAGAGATTGGACTTTTTTTTTCTATGAACAGCTGTTTTGATGTTCCTCTTGCTAGCATATATATATTTAACACGAAGGCCATTTTATATTGTCTAGATTCCTTGTTTCACATGTCGCCAGAGTATATATTTTTCATGCTAGTTCCAGTTACTCCCATCCCCATCCACGAAAATAACTTTTTTTTTGTTTCTTTATTAAATAATATGCAATATAAGACGAGGTGAAGGTGGTCTAGTGTGTGGTCTGGTCAACATACAATATAAAGATCAACATAAATTTTACAAGGGGAAATACTACATTATATATAGTTTATAATTCTCAGTAAGCCTATGTTTCATATCATCACAGAGCATGAGCCGTAACCCCAAATGTTATACTTGATCCTGCCTCGCGAGAACTTTAATATTCTATCTACTGAGTAACCCTCCTGCCTGCCTATCCACGCACAGTAACCCTCCTGCCTGCCTATCCACGCACAGTAACCCTCCTGCCTGCCTATCCACACACAGTAACCCTCCAGCCTGCCTATCCACACACAGTAACCCTCCTGCCTGCCTATCCACACACAGTAACCCTCCTGCTTGCCTATCCACACACAGTAACCTTCCTGCCTGCCTATCCGCACACAGTAACACTCCTGCCTGCCTATCCACACACAGTAATAGTAATTATAATATTGTGTAATAGTAAAATATTGGAAAAATAATTAAAACTAATGGGTAAACACCTGGAGAGAAACGATCTGGAAGATCCTGTGTAACGAATTTACTCATTTTCTATGATCGAGTCACAGAGATTTTACAGGAAGAGATGGTTGGGTTGACTGCATCTATCTAATCCTAAAAAGGCTTTTGACAGAGTTCCACATAAGAGGTTGTTATGGAAACTGGAACATATTGGAGGGGCGACAGTAGGCTTCTAACATGGATGAAAAATTTCCTAACTTTTTTTTTATCTTTATTTAAGAAAATACAATATAAATCAAATTATAAAGTTTTACAAGAGAATTATACATTGCAATTCTTAGTAAACAAGTTTTCCATTAGTACAGAATATGATCTTTAAAAAAACCTGAATGTTATACATATTTTCCGTTAAACGATTTACAAATTTGGAGAATAAATTTACATTAAAATACAGGAGAGATTATTACATTTATATATATTTATATAATTCTCATAAACAAATTTTCCATATCATCACCGAGCATGAGCCTTAAACCCCAAATGTTATACCTGATCCTGCCTCGCAAGAACTTCAATATTTTGTCTACTGAGTAACCTTCCTGCCTGCCTATCCAAACAAAAAATGTAATCAGAAAGTAACATAATTATTGTATTCTTATTTCTTGCATTTTATGTCAATATGAAACATTAAAAACCTCATTAACTCCACTGATAGAAAAATGAGGGCCGTAATCAGAAGCAATGTATTGGATTGAAGGAATGTTACGAGTGGAGTACCACAGGGTTCAGTTCTTGCACCGGTAATGTTCATTGTCTACATAAACGATCTATCAGATAGAATACAGAATTACATGAACATGTTTGCTGATGATGCTAAGATAATAGGCAAGATAAGAAACCTAGATGATTGCCATGCACTTCAAGATGACCTAGACAAAATAAGTATATGGAGCACCACTTGTCAAATGGATTTAATATGAATAAATGCCATATTATGGAATGTGGAATAGGAGAACATAGACCCCACACAACCTATAATTATGTGAGAAATCTTTAAAGAATTCTGATAAAGAAAGAGATCTAGGGGTGGTTTTAGATAGAAAACTGTCACCTGAGGACCACATTAAGAACATTGTGCGGGGAGCCTATGCTACACTTTCTAACTTCAGAATTGCTTTTAAATACATGGATGGGAAATATTAAAGAAACTGTTCACGACTTTTGTTAGACCAAAGCTGGAATATGCAGCGGTTGCATGGTGCCCATATATTAAGAAGCACATCAACAGACTGGAAAAGGTGCAAAGACATGCCACTAATGGCTCCCAGAACTGAAGGACGAGAGCTACGAGGAGAGGTTAGAGGCATTAAATATGCCAAAATTGCAGCTCGTTGTGGCACTTCCACATCACTGCAGCTTGTGGCAGTGATGTGTCTTACTATGCAGCGTGTAAGTGATGTGTCTTACTGTGCAGCTTGTGGCAGTGATGTGGTATTATTCATCTCTGGGCAATGATGTTTAATTAGTGATCATATCGTCTCTTTTTCTTCTATCTTCTACTTTTGGCATATTTAATGCCTCTAACCTCTCCTCGTAGCTCTTGTCCTTTAGGTCTGTGGTCCTTTAGTGGCAGGTATTTGCACCCTTTCCAGTTTGTTGATGTGCTAATAAAGGCCTTGTACTTGAATTATATGACGATTTTTTATCACAGAAATGTTAATTTTCCAAATAACACACTTAAGAGCAAGTATGTAATACAGGATTTACACTCTATGTAATGAGGGAGATTCATAAAATCTGTAGTAAAGCAAAATTTGCTTTCTGATGCAAACTATTAATCAAAGAGTAAATAAACTAACTGGATTAAGTTCTTGTCATAAATAGATAAATTAATAAACAGTATATAATTTCATATTTCTGAAATCATTAGAACCAAGGACCATCTAACTTGGAGAAGCTTTAGCTGAAATTGTAATGCAATTTTGTCCCTTGCGCATAGAGTGTCAGACTTTGTAGTAAACAAGTAAATACTTTCATTAACATAACTCTTCAGCTTGTATATATGTCTACTGCACATAATGTAAACCCCTCAGACATCTGCTGCATGTTGCCACCCAGAATACCATAGTATACAGTTTCATTACACACACGAGAGCAAATACCATTATATTTACGCCGCAATGTAAATGAGAGTAAGTAAATTGGGCGAATTTACCTAACAGCGCACTACAAGTGAGGGGTAACGCGTCCTGACCCAAATATCATCGTTTTCCTGGCTAATGATATTGTCAGAGAGTATGGCCAGGATTATGGCGCCCGCCACTATGATAGGTCGCCCGGTTCACATTATGGTGGCCGGGGGTATGGTGATGGAGCGATCCACAACACAGCAGGGATGGTGATCACATTAACGAGTGAAGCAAGGCATGGACATCACATAACCAGGTTAAACAATACGGGTACATGTACACGTGGCAGAAACTATAGCGAAAGAATGCTACAAATGCTACAAAAACTCAAATTATAATATCTATAATATTATATATATATATATATATATATATATATATATATATATATATATATATTATATATATATATATATATATATATATTCATTATAGAACATGATGAACATCATGAATATAATAATCATGATGTCTATCATTATAGAACATGAACCATGAATGTAATAATCATGATGTCTATAATGCTTATGATATCTCTAATGATCACGAAGATGACGAGGATTGAAATAATGAAAACTGCAATGAGGATAATGCTTTGTCCAACAGTTTTTATATCGCATGGTAAAGATATCGTCCGAAGCCAGCGTAGGTTTCAGTGTTTACACGCGTCATTCTCCCCATCACACTACGAAGACCTTTTATTATTTGCTTCAAATTTACTATTACCGTAATAATTATACCCGCATGTAAACTATTATTGAATATCGATAATCTGCCATGTACCTATAACCTTCATTACCGCTAATTAGGTTTTTTATCATAGATAAATCAATAAACAATATTAAATATTCATATTCCTGGAATCATAAGAACCAAGGAGGATCTATAACAACATGCCTTGGTTTTCTCCTCAACCACAGCCCAGAAAGGTTTAACATTCAATTATAAGGCTCCGTGGTTTATTGAGCCCTCCAATTATCAGTACTAAATATGCTATCGACACATTAATACATCAAAATTACTGTTATGTATTTGTTTACACATCTACATTTTAATTTATCTCTGTTTTTATCATGCTTGGACTAAAATGTATTTTTTTCTAGCATTATTTTATAACCAACTGCCTCTTTAGTAAAAGTAATACTTTATTAGAACCGAAGGACAAATATATCATAACGAAATATAACCCAGAGGAGATTTAAATTCCTCAATAAATTATGTTTGCTTCGACTATCAATGTTTAACTGTCTCAGTTATTCAATGTAATCTTTTTGCCTATCCGAGTTAGAGGCCAGATGTTTGGGACTAGCCTCGCCAGACTTTGCACGGGGGTAATTATCTGAGTTCGGGACGGACATAGGCAGGTCGAGGTCAGCCTAAGTTAAATGCTTTAGAAAACTACTACATTTATAGTCACCCCTCGTGCGTCGAGGAGTAATTGTGAAATAATTTGCGAGTTTTCCCTAGAGTTTTCAGTGTTCAGTAAATATAGCTCATATATATACTGCTAGTATAAGCAGCCTGCCCCTAGATGTGCAAAACTATCTGGCTAGTACCAAAATAAATCGTAACTTCAATATTGAATTGCCTGTAGTGAAATAGGGCCTGATGATAACTATGGCATAACCCCTTTGAAATTAAACATGCACTCAAGAAAGGTAAGGCTACCTCTCCTGGAGAGGATGGCATCACATACAACACCATGAGAGTACTTGCTGAGCTGCCAAATAGCCCTCTGCTAGAATTGTTTAATCAAAGTCTAAGGCAGGGTGTCTTACCTGACCGCTGGACACAGGCACTCATAATACCCATACCCAAGCCTAATTCACAAAAATTTAGACCCATTTCTCTGACGTCGTGCATGTGTAAAGTTCTTGAGAGAATTATTCTCGACAGACTAATGTTTCAAATCAAGCCCCACCTTGCCCCTAACCTGTATGGTTTTCTTCCTGGAAGAAGCACACAAACTTGCTTTGCTGAGTATTTTATCAGAGAGGGACCAAACTCTCAGGCGGCATTTATTGATCTCCAAACTGCCTTTGATACAGCAAACAGAGAAATAATCCTAGAACAGCTAGCCTCTTTTGGAGTTAAGGGAAGACTGTTGACATGGCTCAGGGGTTACCTGAGTAACAGAACCGCCTCAGTCCTTTTCAAGGGGGTCAAAAGTAAACTTTGTGCACGCTTTGAGTTGGGTACACCCCAGGGTGGACTGTTCAATGTTCTGATGCATAAATTAACAATTGATATTCCCACACTACCTGATGAAGCCGTCATTTGTTATGCCGATGATATATGCATTGTTGCAAATTCCCAAACTAGACTGCAAGCTCTACTTGATTCATTCGCTGCTAAAAGCATTGAATGTGGTCTTGTTATCTCTATAACTAAATCCAGAGTTCTCCATCCCCGAGAGAATACTCGTGTCCCTATAACTTTCAAGGTCAACAACCAGAACATTGAAACGTGTAGGCAGCACAAATACCTTGGAGTTGGTATTAACAGTGACATTGTAAATGATCTACTCTGTAGGTTAAAAGAAAGACTAAAACCACTGAAAACACTTACTGGTAGGAATATTGGTATCAATATTAAATATGCTAGACTATTCTATATGATGTTTGTTAGATCTCTCGTTGATTATAATGCTCTGCACTTAATTAATTTCCCCTCCTCTGTGTTGGAGAAACTTGAAGTAGTACAGAATGAGGCCATGAGGATAATTCTTGGTGCCCCAAGATGCACAAGAATCATCAACATGCGGGAAGAACTGAAGCTTCCAACCATACAAGAGAGAATAATGCAAGTCAACACCACCTTTTGCCTTAAAGTCATGAGAGACCCTACATCTCCTGCATTGCTCAGAGACAAATTATTTAGTGCTGTTAACACCCTATTGACCGGTGCCGATATACCAACTCACTCCTTTTATGATAAATGGCTGAGGAACAATGCTTACAATCTCCTCATACTTAACATCCCTTTTAAGTGCAATCTACCTATCTCTGATATTCCTCTTTATCTGTACCCCACCATTCAAGTATCATACACACCTGTCACCAAGAAAGATAATGAGAATCTTGCTCTTCTCAAAGCTGTCACTCTTGAAACAATTGCCTCCTCCATCGAGGGTTTAAGATCTCACGAGCACTGTGCCTACACCGACGGCTCAGTCCAATCCTCTACTGGACGGACTGCAGCAGCATGTAGGTTTTATAGAAATAATATTTGCACAAAGACTGTCAGTGTCAGGTTAAACAACTGGCTGACCTCCACACAAGCAGAACTAGCAGCATTACACTTAGCTACCAGTACATTAAAAAACATTGGAGGAGGAATAATATTCTGTGATTCAAAGTCTGCTCTTCAAGCAATCGAAAACTTCTCTTGGAAGATCGATAGCAAGAACCTCATACTCCCAATTGTAAATGACCTAATTGATGCACAGAGTAAAGGGTCTCGAATTTCCTTTGTATGGATACCTTCACACATAAATATAACCCATCATAATGAAACAGACCTTGCAGCCAAATTAGCGTGTAACAAGTTTGAAGTTGACTAAGATCTAGGTATCCCCATCTCTGCTGTCAAAACTACATTGATCCAAACATTCAGATCTGATAGGAAAGAACTTACTGACTCCCAACGACCTGAAAGTACTAGTATAAAAAGCTATGATTTGTTCAGATCTGAAACCTACATCTATGGGCAGCACAAAACGTCCACTAGACTGTGCGACACAGTGGTTGCAAGGATCAGGTTGGGTTACCGTTACCTGTGGCAGGTGGCTGCAGGTGACGGATCTCCCAATCCTGAGCACTCCAGTTGCAAACTCTGTGAGTAGGAACTACGGCACGATCTCCCGCACTACATCATCGAATGCCCAGTTATTAGACCTTTCAGACCAGTTGGCATGATGTACCTGGAGCTTTGCAATTACTTTATTCACTCTCGTATTCTTGAAGATATCCTCACAGTGTACCCAAAATTTGCCAGTGCAAGCTACTAAACATATGGCCCTGTATGACTAACCATCCTGCGAGATGGGGACTTTTATTACCACTGCTACCTTATTAATCTTGTGTTGATGATATCCTCAAAATGCTTCTGGAGTCTGCCAGTGCAGACTGCCCATCACATGCCTCTGTATGACTAACCATCCTGTGTGATGGGGATTTTTTAGCATCACCTAGTTAGCTTTTTTGACACACTGTACTCCACTTCATATAGTATAGGGTAGCTGCACTAATGCAGATGTACCTCATGTATTAATAAAAAAAATTAGTCTGACTCGTACAGTTATTTCAGTTCTTAGTACAAATTCTGAGAGAAGGGAACGAGGGAAGAGGATAAAAAAGGAACCAAAGGACAGTAGGGTAGGGGGAGGCTGGAAACGGGAGGAACAAATCTGGGTACAGCCAGGTACTCCATCCATCTACAAGAGAGAATTACTGCCTGTTTGTCTGTACAAGGTTGTAGGCCAGATGCATGGTGCTAGCCTCACCCAACTTTGCAGGGAAAATGGTCTAGGGTACGGGACGGACATAGGCTGGTCGGAGTTACCAAAAGTCAAGAGGGAATAGCATGCCAGGATCACATTCTGACCCTTCATAACGATTTTTGGCAATGACCGCCAGCTACCCTAGCTAAATATTTTGGAAACAAAAATCTAAAACCATTTTCTCATAGTAATATACACTATTATTGACAGATCTCAAGAATAATTAACATAATGCTTTCTGCCAATCATATTTTGGTTGTAATAGCACAACACAAATGAACTTCCCACAACTTCAAAGGTTTTCTCAAGCCCAGGACGTTTCTCATAACAAATTCGTAGCTATTATATGTTATCAATATTTTATACTGTTAAGCTCCTCACACTGGTCCCACACGCCAATGGTGTTCTATTATATTTTTCTATTAGAGAAAGATAGGCAGTCAGTGAAAAGGCAAGGACAGAATGAGACAGTGACATAATGAGAGCGACAGTCATACAGAGACAGCCAGAAACAGACAAAAAGAGACAGACAGACAGAAATACACGTGCAGAGAAGCCAGCTCGACCCGACAGAAACAAGAAGAAAAACAAAGAAAGACATACACCAATACACAGAGACAAACTGATGCAGAAACAGACTTGTAGACATAGCGTAAAAAGAGAAAGAAGGAGAAGAGAGCCGGATGAATAAGGAGAGGGAAGACGGTGATATTTGAAGTGAGCGAAAGAGTGCAGGGGGGGGAGAGGGGAAGAGGAGATTGGGAGAGAGAATGGAGAGAGGAACGAGAAGTGTGAGACGGGGAGATTGGAGAAAGGTGGAGAAGGTGGGAGTGTGTGAGAGAGGAAAGAAGAGGTTGGAGGCCTGATAGGGAAGAGAATCAACCTCAGAAGCTTACTGACCAACCAGCAGGTATACATTAGTCCTTGAACCTACTCCAGGATTAAAGTAATCTCTCAGTTATATACACGAAGAAGGGGTGGGGGGGAGGGGGGTCAGGTTAAACCTCTCGGGCTTTTATCTTACATTTTCTAACAAAATTATCCTATTTCTCCCAATTATCATGGAGATAACGGACGAATTTTATTTGAATCGACAATAAAGCTTTTCAGATATGTAATAATATAACTCAGATTTCACCAAGCATAGATTAGAAAGTTGTAACTAGGTTACTTGAAAACGAAATCTCAATTTGTTTCTGTTAGTAGAAACAGACATACCTCCAGGTCTGGTTAACGGTCTGTTTAATCAGCCAGTTTGTGGTTGTCACTCGCATTTTGAAGTAGACACAACAGTCAATTTGATCATGTATCTTTTTTTAAGGTGTTTATCAAGTTTCCTCCTGAATAGGCATAATATTTATTGGGATTATTTTGCACATTCTAACATACATCCTTGTCTCATTAGGTGTTATTTCAGTATACACATTTGGAACCAATCACTTTGCTATTTTCCACATAGAGTGTCAGGTCTTTCGCTTGCATTTCAAGGACAAATATTTGAGATGTTTAAGACGTTCCAAACAATTGAAGTGTAAGATTAATTATTTAAAATAATGCTTATTCCCTGCATATTCTCCAAATCAGCAGGACCTCCAGGTTTAAATGGAGCAAATTTCTCATTGAATAGAGAATAAAATTTAGTCAAGAATAAAGAATAGGGATTTATATATAAAAATATTACTATAGTTCTTGTGTGCACATTCTTGAGAGAGTACTATAGTTTTGGACTGTCTTCTAACCCCTGTTCTTACTGGTTGGTTAGTAGACACTTGTGATTGCATCCTCCAGAGATTGCTAGGCATGAAGCCTAACTCAACACCACCAATACCTAGCAAGAGCTGTGTGCTCTGCAACGTGTTCTCCCACTCCTAGGTGAAAGGTTACATTAGTCCTGGACGACTTTGTTCAGGACTAAAGTATTCTTCCTGGATGGTTAGTAAGCAACTGTGGTAGCCTTATAACATTTTACAGATTGTTTAGCTGAAGCCCGACACCCAACCAAAAACTTTGGATTACCTAAGAGGGTACTAGTACCTTAAGCTGTCATCCTTGGCTTCGCAACGTCTTGTTATCCAATTTGTAAATCATTTAAAGAAAAATAAGTATAACATTTAGGGGTTTAAAGTTCACGCTCTGTGATAATGAAACACTTGTTCACTGAGAATTAAACTACTGTATATGTAATGTAGTATTGCCTTGTAAAATTGATGTATATATGATTTATATTGTATTTTATTCAATAAAGAAAAAAAGATAAAAAAATCTTGAAAGGTGTGACAGTTATTTTATTCCATCTTCAGCGACATAAGTATTTACTGAGGCCGTCTTGAGTACCTCCAGAGAATATTATATATATATACTATATATATATATATATATATATATATATATATATATATATATATATAATATATATACTATATATATATATATATATATATAATATATATCAATATATATATATATATATATATATATATATATATATATATAATACATATGTGTGTGTGTAAATCACGAAAAATATACACGTGATTAAAAAATGTGAGTTTTTTTTATTACTATTTTCTACCACAGACGTGGCCACACATTTACAATGGTAACTAGCATATATACATTTTCTTCTGTCCTCCATGGACAGGGTGAAAGTTTATTGAATAACCACAGAAGGTGATCGTAGTGCCTTTAAAATGTTAGGCTAAGCTACATACCTAACTACATAGGTACATAGATTTATGAATGCATTGATGTGAATTTATAATGGTGAAATATAATTCTGATCAGCT